>CABHPH010062367.1:0-37119 GCA_902168325.1 Peromyscus nudipes
GAGTCACGTAGTTGGGTTTACAACGAATGAGAAGGCAGAAGAGAACTCCTATTTAAAGACGAACACACAAGGGGTAGGCCCTTTTCGGAGAGATCTCCTGGCAGGAGAAGCTAGCTGGCAGAAAAGCGGGTAAGATTCTTAGCTCTGACCTCTTTGGGCTTTCATCCTTACATTGGCTTTGTGTTTATTATTTAATAAGGTGGTTGGTTACATCTACAATCTTCTGTAGTGCTGACAGTGGACATGTGTTGTTTAGTTCGTGTTTATCATATAAACCTTTTATTTCTTCAATTTGGAAGTATTGTTTTGTGTGCTTGGTGTTTTGACACCAGTGTGGTACAGAGAAGTTCTTTTCTGTTTTTTGTGTGGTTTTTTTTTGTTTGTTTTTGTTTTTCTGTTCGTCATTCTAAGTGCCTTATGTTTCTGGATGGTTATTTTCTTACCCTAGATATGGATATTTTTCATCTGTGATTTTATTGCACATATTTTCCATAGCTTCATTTTCTTTTTCCCTTCTATACCCATGATTCATAAATTTGACCTTTTAATAGTGCCCCATAGGTGGTGTGTATTCTGTCATATATTATTATTTTATATTTGTCATAGTCTAAATGTCAGGTCTTCAAGTACTGATATAGTATCTTATTGATCTATTCTATTGGTGAGGTTTTCCACTGATTTTTTTTAATTTAACTTATTGAACTTTCCATGTCCAAACTTTCCACTCATTTTTTTAAATATTTTTATCTCTTTGTTGGACTATTTCATTTTTTGTATTTATCTCTATATTTTGTTCATCTACTTTTGGTGTTGGCTTTGTATACATTTAGGACTTTATTTGTGTCTTATTTGAGTTTGATAAAAATTCTCATAATCATTCTTTTCCTGAAACTTCATTTAATTAATTTCCATTAGCATCCCTTATTGTGATACTAGTAATTTTTGGAGGAGTCATGCTGCCTCGATTTTCTCCATGTTTCTTGCTTTTATGCATTAAGATTTGTGTATCTCAGATAGATCACTGTCCTAGTTAGCTATAATTGTCAAAATAACACAGCCTAGGGACATTTCAAAGGAAAGCTTCAATTGAGTTGCCTAGATCAGATGAGCATGCAGGTACAACTTTAGGAAATTGTCTCCATTATTAATTGGTATAAGTGGACCCTCCCCCACTGTGGAAGATAACATTCCCTTGGAGGTGGTCCTAGGATGTATAGGGAACTAGCCTTGGATGAACCTTAGTAAGCCAGACAGCAAGCCAGCAGATGATATTTCTCCACGGAATCTGCTTCAAGTTTCTGTTTGACTTCTTGCCCTAATTTCACTCCTGATCAATTGTGACCCAGAAGTGGAAGCCAAATAAACCCTCTTCCGCAAGTTGCTTGTTGTCAGTGATTGGCACTGCAACATGTAGCCAATTAGAACAGCTGCTAACTGATTTTTTTAAAAATCACCTCTATCATTTCAGTGGAAGTGTTTCCAGTGTTCTAATGGAAACTAGTTTGTAGAAGAGTTAAGATGTTCTTTCTTACAAGATTGAGAGTGTAGCCCCATAGCCTAACATGTAGATTCTCCTGGGTGCCTGCATTTCTCAGGGCATGGAAAGCAGAATTATAAAAGGAGAATCTTTCAGGATTGTTTGGAGATATCAGGTGTCAAAAGATGGGACCTATATTCAAACTTTGTATTATATTCCTCTCACTCTCTCTCCGTGTGTGTGTGTGTGTGTGTGTGTGTGTGTGTGTGTGTGTGTGTGTGAGCATGTACGTGCGGACACTCATGGTGCGAATGTGGATCTCAGAGGACAACTTGCACGACTTGGTTCTCTCGTTTGACCATGTGGGTCCTGGAGATGGAACTCACATCATCAGTCTTATGAACAAGCACCTTTTCTCACTGAACTATCTCACCAACCTCAAGGATGGGTCTTTTGAAGAGGGAACAGTAAAGCATCCCTGCACTGCAGCAGGTTAGATAAGCAATACTACTTCAGCCACTATCAGAGGATGGACATGCAACAAACCACAATCTCGTTTAGTTGTATATATATACACTAAATGTATGGTTTACTTATTTCTTTCTTTCTAAGCCTTTACTCTAAAGTATATCTTCTTTCTCTAGGATAAAAGGCAAAAAAGCTGATCAGACTCACATTCACAGCCAGTGAATATCTACATAAAACCTATCATTTCTATAGTAAATCTATCTTTAAATAGCACAAAAGACTTAATGTGTAGTGTTTACAGTGTGTATTGAGAAGTGGCACTATGTTCAATTGCCCCACAAAGAATGGTAGCTATGTAGGTTAGGGAAATTTTTTATAGCTTTTTTGAGCTTTAAATTCCTTACTTGTAAAGTGGTAAAAATACTATCCACCTTCTATGGTATAATGAAGACCAAATCAAAAGCTATATATAAATAACATAAGACATTATAAGAAATGGCAAGTAATCAATATGTAATTCATATAACAAGTCTGCTTTCCAGCCCATTTTTTACTAAATAGCTAACACACACACACACACACACACACACACACACACACTTCAGTGCATACACATGTACACACCCACCCCTGCTTTCCCACCCTCACATCACCCCAATATATGAAGCATTAAACTTTATATTATCATGAGCATTTGAGGGCTAGCAGATGTTTCAAGAATTATATGGTAAAAAAATGTAAGCATCATTGAGGAAAATTAACATTTTTAATACTCACATCCTGTATTTTTGTCTTAACAATTTTCAAAAGTTGAGAAATTGGATGCTTTGGAAGATACAAATAATTTCTCAAGAAGTTTGGAAAAGGTTTTCCTGTATCATTTATCCTTAATCTTTTGTTTTGTATTTTCACATTGATCCATATAATTGATCTTAGCAGCATGTTTATTTTACAATAATAGTAAAGATGCATTTATTCTGTACTAAGTATTTTCTCAGTTTGTGACTATAGAAAATACGTTGAGAAAGAGAAGGTTGGATTTTTTTCTTAAATAGATGACAGTTATTTTCTGATCTGACTTGTTTTAGCTACGTATGTTTTTATGTATTCACTTTAAGAACTTTATAACCATTCTGCGAATGATGATGATACAGTATTAACAAAATGAAGAGAAAAAATAAAGAGAAATACTGGAATGATAAGTTACAGAATATCTAAACACAAGAACTAACTCTGAAAAATTAGTCTAAGGAGCTGATGAGATGCTTCAGCGGGTAAATGCAGCCACTGTGTAGACCTGGCAGCTTGAGTTTGGTCTATGGAACCCATGCAAAGGCAGAAGGAGAGAAATGACTCCACAATTGTACTCTGACCTCCACATACATGCTGTGGCATGTACACACCCCACACATATCATGCATATTCTTGCACAATAATAATAATAAATAAAATTTTAAAAAATTAGATCCCCTTTCCTTACTTTTTCAGAGGTTAGACAAACTTTTGTGAGTAGAGTTTGTGAACTGCTGGGCCTGGATAAATAATTATTGTTGTTTTTTTTTTTCATGACTTTTGACTTGTAGCAGCCTACCTTTTCTGAGACTCTGGCACCTCCACAGTTGCGCATTAGTGTCATCTAGACCCTTTCATGGATGAGTAATTCTCCTTTCCTCATCTTTTCTCTGTCACTGACTTTAATAATGGGAACATTTCCCCCTTTGGAAGTCTCCCAATATCCCCCAGACACCAATTGGTCAACTTCTCACCTGATAAAGGTATGGCTGACACTCACAGAGTGAAATAGCTGAAATTTGTAGCCTGAGGTGATCTTGAGACGTTATTGTTCCTGTCTAGTGATGACTGACCGAATTTGCAGCAGAAGAAAGCCCTGATCCTTCGCTGCGGCTGCACTGGCTTTCCTAGTGGGCTGTCTGCAGGCAGGCACCTGTGCGTGTTCTTGATTTGTAAGACATCTCTCTATAAACATCTTGGTTCTATTTTCCTTTGTTGACATGTGTGAGCACCATTATGGTCGTAATTTTATTTGATGGTACGTGACCTTTGAAGTGTTCTTTGTGCATTTTGCAGCTCCAACTCTGTGGGGCCGAAACGGAACATTGTTTCCTGTGATTTATAATGACGTGGGAAGATGATTAGGTCTTTCACATAATTATTCAGGGTTTGGCAGATTCTTGAGCTGGATTTTAAGCGACTGGAAGAAAAAAGGCCTTTTGAGCAAAATACTGCTTCATCATACTGATTTCAAAGTACTTTTGCATTCAAGGCAGCTAAAATATGCACATGAATATAACAAATTGGTCACTATTTCTGAGGTGCTACGATTCTCCCTTTATTTCTCTTAAACTTTTAAAGAACAGTGTTCCAGAGTGTTTGACATATGGCTTGACACAACCCTAACCTTAACTTTAATTCTAAACATAGCCCTTACCTCCCCCCAACAATGTTTTTCTATGTTCATTCCTATTCTTTGTGCCTTAATTTATGTTATTTGAAGGCAATTAAAAATATATGCTCTTCAATAACATCCTCCCTTTCAGAATGATTTGATCCATAAGTGTACTAAGAATTGAACAGACAGTTCTCAAAAGAAGAAATACAAATCATCAATAAATGTTTGAAAGAGAATTCGACAAACATAGCCATTGGGGAAAATCAAGTTAAAACTACTTTAAGATTCTGTCTTATCCCAGTCAGAATGCCTATTATTGAGAGAATATATGGCAACAAATGCTAGTAAAGATACAGAGAAAGAAAACACACACACACACACACACACACACACACACACACAGAGAGAGAGAGAGAGAGAGAGAGAGAGAGGAGACTGGAATTTTACAAAGCCATGGAAAAGAAGATGAAGTTATGTCAATTTTGAAAAATGAAAGAAAATGGATATCATCATATTAAAATAAGACAAACTTGGAAAGAGTAACGTTTTGTCAGTTGACGAATCTGAATTTAAATTTATATAAAAGCATATGCATATACACATAGATAAATATGAAGTAAATTAATATAGAAAGGGACCTATGGGATGAGGATAAAGAAATCTAAAGATTGGGCAAAAGCAGCTAAGTGCTGTGAGATGGTCTTTCTGCAGGCTGGGAGTATGTGTTGCTCCCATTGGCTGATAAATAAACTGCTTTGGCCTATGGCAAGGCAGCTTAGAGACAGGCAGGAAATCCAAGCAGAGATACAGGCAGGAGAAAGGTGGAATAGGAGAGACACCAGCCTGCTGCCCAAGGAGCACAAGATGCCAGCAGACTGGTAATGCCACGGCCATGTAGCAACACATAGATTAATAGGAATGTGTTGAGTTAAGTTATAAGAGCTAGCTAGCAAGAAGTCTGAGCCATAGGTACTTGGGACTAAGAAGCTGCAGGACCAGGTAAGACACGGGAAACCTTCCGATTACAGCTAAGAGAATTTGTGTGGCACAAAAAGAGACAGATGAACATATTGAGAGGAGAAAGGGGACCAACAAAAGGGATGGATGGTGATGGGGGATAGTAGTTAAGGATAAATATAGTTTTAAAAGTATAATGGCATTATATGTATACAAAGTTATAATTCAACTTACTACTCTGAATACTAAACTTTGAAAAAATATTTATTTTGTTTTAGAAATAATATTACATCCTTTTCCCCTCCTCCTTTCTCCCTCTAATTCCTCTTACATACCCTTCTTTTCTCCCTTTTAAATTCATGGACTTTAAAAAAAATTAATTGTTGTTGTATGCATATATGTATACACACACACTTATAAATATAATCTGCTCAGTCTGCACAACATTACTTGTCTATATGTTTTTAGGGCTGGCTGATCATTTGGTATTGGAAGACTGACTGGTGAGCTCTTCCTTGGGGAAGACTATTTCTCCTGCTCTCGGCATTCCTTAGTTGCCTAATTCTTTGTGTAGTGTTGAGGTCTCTTGGTCTTTTTCCTGTCCTCTTTGTCATGTCTACTGTTCCTCTTGTTTAGGATGTGTTTAGTCTGTCATGTTGTTGAAACTTGGTGGGTATACATTTTAGCATTAGGAGACACAATCTCACAGCAAACTCCCTGGTGCTTTGGCTCTTACAATCTTTCTGCCCCCTCTTATGAAATGTTCCCTGAGCCTTATGTGCAGTAATTGTTTTTTTGTTTGTTTGTTTTTGTTTTGTTTTTTTGTAGATATATCCACTGGGACTGTGCTCCACAACTGTGCATTTTGGCTAAGTGTGATTTTTTTTTTGCTTTGTCTTTTTTTTTTTTTTTTTTTTTTTGGTTTTTTGAGACAGCGTTTCTCTGTGTAGCTTTGCGCCTTTCCTGCAACTCACTTGGTAGCCCAGGCTGGCCTTGAACTCACAGAGATCCACCTGCCTCTGCCTCCCAAGTGCTGGGATTAAAGGCGTGCGCCACCATCGCCTGGCTTGTCTTGTTTTGTTTTTTTTTTTAATTTGTTTTGTTTTGTTTTTTAGTGGTCTCATTTGTTGAAAAGAGAAGATTCTTTGATGAGGGGTAAGAACTATACTTATCTGTGGGGCTGAGGACAAATATTTAGAATGTAGTTAAGAATTATGCTGGTTTAGTAAAGTTGTGATTTTAGATTCTTATCCAAGATCCATCACTTCACTAGTCCTGGATAGTTAGCTGGGATATCAGCACGAGGCATAGTTCCCCTGTGGTTGAGCAAGTCTTAAGTCCAAATAAAGAGCTGTTGGTTACCACCAACATATGTGTGCCAATAGTGCACTTTTAGGATCATCAATACATCTGGTTTGTTGTAGTTCATAACCTGGCTGATGCTTGGAGTGTCGGGGCAGATCTGGATGGGTGGAAAGGTTGGATGTGGGATTTGAGAGGCCTGTGGGTTGGGAGGTAAGCATATTGGGTCCAGGAAGAAGCCTAGAGATTGGTTGTAGAGTAGGCAGGGGTGTCCAGACTAGACCTGGGCATAAGATGTGGGACCCAGACTAGATCTGGCAGCTTGTGTGGAGGGTATGGTCAAGCAGAGTAACAGGACTAGACACTGGAGAGGGGCATGGGAAATCTGGCTAGGTAGATAACACATGAGAGGGACTTCACTAACTAATTTTTTTTATTAAAAATTAGAAAATATATTCCTCACTACTTTATCATTCCTCATCACTTCAGGTAGCTTTGGTTTTTCACTTTGAAATTCTGCTAAAATCCCAGTAAAAGACAAGATTAGTGCTTCCACCTTAGTTATGATAAAACTTAGACTCCAGATTAAATAATCAGCATTTTTCAAATTTTCAAATGCAGAAAATTATAACAAATTTGGCAGAATTTTGAAGAGTCAAAAAAGTTGTTGTAAACACATAGCATAATTTCTATCCTATCAAGAAAACTTTCTTAAACTTAAAGGCACATGTAAGAATGCCCATGTCCATGTTGAATTATTGATCTGACTCTCAAAATTGGAGAAAATTCCATGTACAGAATGAATTTCCTCTGTCTTGAAAAGATTCCATTACTATAGGTGTTTCTGCAGGAGCAGATAACTTGATACATGTCAGTAATGACTCATGGGAATTCAAACACACATATAACTTCCCAACTAAACACTTAGGAAATAACTCCAAAAGAATTGCTCCTTGGAAACTTAAATAATATTGACTATCAAGGAGAAAAGTAACTCAAATGCCCTAAGGAAGACTCATGAGCAGCTTAAAAATCATAAGAGAAAGGCTGAGTGGTGGTGGTGAAGGCCTTTAATCCCAGCACTCAAGAGACAGAGGCGGGTAGATCTCTGAGTTAGAGGCCAGTCTGTCTACAGAGCGAGTTCTATGACAGCCAGAGCTAAAATAGAGAAACACTGTCTGAAAATATTTTAAAAAAATGATAAGAGAAAGACAACAAATTTAATATAATGTATTTAAGAAGGTAAATGTCACAAATAGGAATTTTAGAAGAAGAATGAACTGACAGAGATAATAAATGCAAAGTGGCATTATGTTAGATAACTATTTTTCTATTACAAATTACCCTAAAACCCCGGGTAATTTAAACACTGCAGTTTTATTATCTTATGGTTGCCATGGGTCAGAAAGCCTGATTCTCACAAGTTCTTTCATGAGCTTGCAGCCAGAAAGAGCTGCTGGCAGAGGCTATGCTTTTTCAACCCAACTGTTTGGTGAAGCACCCAAGTTCAAGACAACTCATTGTGGCTTCTGGCAAGAAGCTCCAGTTCCTTACCACAGAGATGTTCTCCACTGAAGTACTCACAGAACAGCCTTCCCCTGAGCAAGGGCTCTACAAAAGGTAAATGAAATCGTGCATCTCTGGTGAATGAGCCAGCTTTCTGGATCCCATTACCTATGGTCAGACACCTTGCTCACCCCTGATAAAGCGAGGATGGGCTTGGTTCTGCCTCAATTGAATGGACCAGGCTTAGCTGTCCCCCCATAGGAGAACATACCCTGTTGGAGGAAGGGATAAAGGGTGAGAGGGGATGTGGGAGGGATGGGAGGAGGGATGAGAGAGGTTGGTATGTAAAATGAATTTAAAAAATGAAATCATGCACAGGCATTCTCAAGACAGAACTCAGAGCATAATCCAATACCAGCAGGGACATCTGCTCACTCCTCTGTATGCTTTAGTAGACCAACTTGGTACAAACTTCTGTGAGATGACACAAGGGTGTGGCTATCCAAAAGTGAGAACTATTGGGAGTCTAACTGTAGGTTCCTTGCCACAAATATTACAAAAGACATAACTCTAGAGTTGAAAAATAGCCAGAATCTGCATTTCCAAAGGGCTCAACCAATTCTAGGTGAGGTGAATAAGAAAACATGTACATACATTCTGTGTTAAAGTCGTGGTTGGTGCTGGAAGTGTAATTCAATGGATAAGCACTTGGATACTATGCACTATGTCCTGGGTTCTCTCCTGAATGTGAAAAAGGAAATAAAAACTTAAACACTAAATATCTAATGACAAATCACAGCAGCTGTAAGCTTAAACTTATTGTCACTACAAATAATCAAACACCAAACTAGGGCAAGACTTAGCTTTGAAATCTATCTATCTATCTATCTATTTATCTATCATCTATCTATCTATCTATATCTATCTATCTATCTATCTATCTATCTATCTATCTATCTATGTACATATATGTATGTAATGACAGAGAAAGAGACCATGAATTTACAAGATAGCACAGCTGGGTATATGGGAGTGTTTGGAGTGAGGAAAATAGGGAAGTGATGCAATTATATTATATAATCTCCAAGAATAAAGGAAGTAATAAAAATTATTATCTAGAAGAATGCTGTCTAGAAGCTAATGAAACTAAAGGATAGCATGCCAAGAATTCTATATCAAGCTGACAGCATAAACCTAAACAATACAAACAAGATCTCGGAATATATGTCATTCATTTTTTTCTCTATAGAAAAAACTGAGAAAAGATATTAGCCCACTATGTAAACGGTTAAGGCCTTATCAGGAAATATAAGAAATGGACACTTGTAGCATTGTACTATGTATATTTATGAGAATACATAACACAAATGATAATAATTTTTCTTTAAAATGGAAGGATACTCCAGAAAGGAAATGATGGGGTTCAATTTTTGTAACAAACAGCCCCAAACCATCTGTGGTTTGTGGTATCTGTGGTTTTCTGTAGTAAAAACTTCCTTCTCACTGTTCACAATAATCTTCTTTAGCATTTGGGGCAATACACAATTGGCTAGTTTAAAGATCAGCACCGGGGAGGGGGTACAGCTATGGGGACTTTCCATGGGGGCTGCTTTTCTTCCTAGAATAGCCACAGGATATTCTGCTAGACCCAGACTACTTTTGGCCACTCTCCCATATAGGTACCCTTACCCATGCCTCTTTTTCTTTTTCCTTTTTAGATATTTTTTTATTCATTTTACATACAAATCACAGATCCCTGTCTCTTCCCTCCTCCCTCTCCTCCAGCCTTCCTCCTCCCCAAAACCACCCCCCATTCCCTCCTCCAACAAGGTAAGGCCTCCCCTGGGGAGTCAGCCGAGTTTGGTACATTCAGTAGAGGTAGGTCCAAGCCCCTCCCCCTGCATCAAGGCTGTTCAAGGTGTCCTACCATAGGTAGTGGGCTCCAAAAAGTCATCTCATGAACCAGGGATGGGTCCTGATCCTACTGCCATGGGGCCCATTAAGCAGATCAAGCTACAGAACTGTCCCACTTAATGCAGAGGGCTCAGTCCTCTTAAACTTTAAGTTAGTTAAATTTGTGACTCTTCCATTTTAAGACAATGGCTTTTTGGAGTGGCCTCTTAGAAATGAAGAGAAAGTCTATTGTGGGGGTATCTTTGTGAGCCTCTCTAGCACTTTGCTTCTTCCTATTCTCATGTGGTCTTCATTTATCATGGTCTTTTATTCCTTGTTCTCCCTCTCTGTTCTTGATCCAGCTGGGATCTCCCGCTCCCCTAAGCTCTCCTTCCTTCGATCCTTGCCCTTCATTACTCCCACTCATGTCCATGTTGTTCATGTAGATCTCATTCATTTCTCTGTCATTTGGTGATCCCTGTGTCTTTCTTGGGGTCCTGTTTTCTAGGTAGCCTCCCTGGTGATGTGAGTAGCACTCTAGTCATCTTTATTTTACATCTAGTATCCTCCTATACCATGTTTGTCTTTCTGAGTCTGGGTTACCTCACTTAGGATGATTTTTTCTAGATCCCTCCATTTGCCTGCAAACCTCATGATGTCATTGTTTTTCTCTGCTGAGTAGTACTCCATTGTGTATATGTACCACAGTTTATTTATCCATTCTTCAGTTGAAGGGCATCTAGGTTGTTTCCAGGTTCTGGCTATTACAAACAATGCTAATATGAACATAGCTGAGCAAGAGCCGTTGTGGTATGATTGAGCATTCCTTGGGTATATACCCAAGAGTGGTATAGCTGGGTCTTGGGGGAGATTGATTCCCAATTTTCTAAGAAAGCACCATATTGATTTCCAAAGTGGTTGTACAAGCTTGCATTCCCACCAGCACTAGCAACGGTCAAGAGACAGCCTGAACTGACCTACTCTGGTGATAGGATGGCCAAACACCCTAATTGTCGTGCTAGAAACCCCATCCAATGACTGAGGGAACCAGATGCAGAGATCCACCACTCCAGGTGGAGCTCCAGGAGTCCAATTGGCAAGAAAGAGGAGGGTTTGTATGAGCAAGAATTGTTAAGACCAAGGTTGGATAAAGCACAGGGACAAATAGCCAAACGAATGGAAACACATGAACTATGAACCAATGGCTGAGGAGCCCCCAACTGGATCAGGCTCTCTGGATAAGTGAGTCAGTTGATTAGCTTGATCTGTTTGGGAGGCATCCAGGCAGTGGGACCAGGTCCTGTACTCAGTGCATGAGTTGGCTCTTTGAAACCTGGGGCTTATACAGGGACACTTGGCCCAGCCTGGGAGGAGGGGACTGGACCTGCCTGGACTGAATCTACCAGGTTGAACTCAATCCTCAGGGGAGTCTTTGCCCTGGAGGAGATGGGAATGGGGGGTAGGCTAGGGGGGGAAGGTGGGGGGGCGGGAGGGGGGAGAACAAGGGAATCCGTGGTTGATATGTAAAATTAAATTAAATTATAAAATAAAAATATTTTTAAAAAAAGAAATGAAGAGAAAGGCTGTATCATTGCACACAGACTTTTTACTGCTTCAACCTGGAAATCACCCACAAGACTTCCATTTACAGTGTCCAACTGTGTGCAAGAGAGCTCTGAAGTAAATGCAGAAAATAAAATGTAGGTCTTTTATATTGAAAACGGAATCCAGCAAAGGAGAAATCATGTAGAGTATTTTCTTTCTGGGCTGATTTCAAATGCATTACCCTAATTGACTGAAGCATTAATCAACTTATCAAAGTTCTTCATTAACATGTATGCTAACTGTGGGTACAAAATAATATTGTTGGAACTCTGTCTCTTAGGAGATGCTTTGATTCTGAGTACTCAACTAATCCTGCAAAATGTTTTTCATCTTGGTAGATGGTCCTAGGTGCAATATTTCCAATGGAGTATAGATCATCATCTACAATAAAGATTTAAATTGATATAATGATGAAAATTATAAACATAACAAATTTCTCAATGAAGAAAATTATACCTATAACAGACATGTTAGTTTTTCTATTGTTCATATGCGCCTTACATTCACTCATCAGCCCAAGGACAAAGGTCCCATAAATCATTGCAAAATGAAACTTCTAATTAAGTTTTTTCCTCTTTTTCTCCAAGTTAGACTGGCCTTCAATTGGGCCTGTTTAATTTCAGTTTGAGTTAAACTTTGTATAACACCTAATAGTTCTATCTGTCAATGCACTGAAGGCAGGAAACATTTCAGTGAAACTCATTCCTTTGGTTTGAGACAGCTAAGATTTTCTTTTTAGATATATCTCAAGAGTTGACTAGTTAAATGTATGTAGCTATGGAGAAAGTATTTCAGAGAACTTGAAATTGTCTGGCTTCATATAAATATAACTAGCTGTCATAGAAATTCAGGAGCTTTGAGAGATTGAAAGTCATCTTATTCTGAAAATAGATGAGGTCAGCAGGCTGCACATATGAGAAAGCAAAGTCAGAGAGGGATCAAAACCATATGCTTACTGTCTTTGCAGGGCTTGACACAACTCTGATAAGAAAGCTTCTGTCTAAAGGTCCTAAATTCTATTTCATTTGTAATAAACTTCTCAGCAAATCATAATTAGATTTCTTTGGTGATAAGAAAAAAATTAGTTGATAGCATCAAACATTTTAAAATTGAATTGCTATAGTAACGAATATTTTACTGATTGGTTGATTTTTCATTTGCTAAGGGGCTGAAGAGATTGCTCAGCAGTTAGGAGCACTTGATATTCTTTTCGTTTTGTTGGGAGATGGCTGGTGGGTGTTTATTTTCTGCTTGGTACAAGGGACAGTTATAGGTCAGGAAAGCTCAGGGCAGTGAGAGAAGAGGAGGGCTCTATCCAACTCTTTGTTTGTTTGGTTTTTTTTGTTTTGTTTTGTTTTGTTTTTCCAGACAGGGCTTCTCTGTGAAGCCCTGGCTGTTCTAGAACTCACTCTGTAGATCAGGCTGGCCTCGAACTCTGCCTGCCTCTGCCTCCTGAGTCCTGAATCCTGGGATTAAAGGTGTGAGCCACCACCACCACCACCACCACCACCACCACCACCACCACCACCACCACCACCACCACCACCACCACCACCACCAGGCTCTATCCAACTCTTGCTGCTGTCTGTTGCTTGTGGCAGCCTGCCTAGTTTTCACAGTGGGGTGGTTGGGTGGACGGGGCTCCAGCCTAGCAACAGTGAAGCTTGGGACAGCCATTGTTTCTGCTGGGCCAGGATGGGGCCCTAGTGGTGGCCTGGCCAGGATGAATGACAAGTTTCTTCATCATCGTTTTAGAAGCCAGGCCATCATTTCGCTTCTGGAGGCTGGCGGAGGTGTGTTGAGGGTGGATTTATGTTGAGTGCTCAGGAGACTCCAACACTGTGGACATGGATTGGAGGGTGGACTTCCCAAAAAAGTAGCTGGCACACCAGAGGCCATGCTTGGTCCTGAGGAGAACTGGGTGGTGGGGTACTCAGCACTTCCACAGGAGCTGTTGCTGGACAAGGAGGTCAGGGATAACTTATAGTAGTCATGGGTGGCCACAAGAAAGTCATTTATTTAGGGAGAGATCGCTCTGGTGCTTCAGGGCCTGAATGTTTAGGAGACCTCTTCAGTGATCCCTGGCAAACCTGGGCACTTAGTATTCTTGCAGAAGGCCAGAGTCTCATGTAAGCAGCCAGGCTCACAACTCCCTGTAAATGCAACTCCCAAAGATCTTCTGAACCCTGTGAGCATTTGCACATATATGCACATGTGTGTGCCTGCACACACACACATAAAATAAATCTTAAAGCTTCATTTGTTTGCTTGTGCTGTTGATTTTTACTCTTTTTTGGGGACCCACTACCCAGGTCCCAAAAAAAATTCACACAGAGAGGCTTATTATTACTTATGAAATCCCAGCCTTAGGTTGGCTTAGTTTCTAGCCAGCTTTCCTTAACTTAACTTATTCCATCTTCCTTTTGCCTCTGGGCCTTTTCAGTTCCCTTACTTCTGTATCTTACTCTTGCTCCGTGGCTTGCTGTGTGTGCGTGTGTGTGTGTGTGTGTGTGTGTGTGTGTGTGTGTGTGTGTGTGTGTAGCTGGGTGGCTGGCCCCTGGAGTCCTCCTCCTTCTCTGGCTCCCAGAACTTAAATCCCTCCTCCCAGTTTTCTCTGTCTATATATATAATCTCTGCCTAACAGCCCCACCTATCCTTTCTCCTGCCTTGCTATTGGCCAGTTCTTTATTAAACCATCAAGTGTTTTACACAGGCAAAGTAACACAGCTTCACAGAGTTAAACAAATACAATATAAACAAAAGTAACACACCTTAAAATAATATTCTACTACATGCTTGCATATTTATTTATTTATTTATAAAAATGGTCTGGCTAGGTAATTCTGGCTGTCATGAAACTAATGTAGATCAGGCTGACCAGGAACTCATAGAGATTTGTCTGTTTCTGCCTTCCAAGTGCTGTGATGAAAGACAGGCCTCATCATACTTAGCTAGGTATTTTATAATAGTGACATAGAGCAGACTAATACTGGTTAATACAATTAATATACAAAGGCAGGCAACAGAATAAGAGAGGAAAATTAAATTTGAGATTATATTTTCTATTGTTCTTTAAAATATAACTATTATTTGCTTTATATAGAAGGCTGTCAAGTATAATATTTCAAATTTCCTTTGTCATTGGCAACTTACTGTGCTTCTGTTTGGAAAACATAAAAGGCATTATAACCTGCAAAAAAGCCAATGACCAATTCCATTGATCAGACCGTATCCTACTAAGAAAGTCCAGGTAAGCAGCGTGTGGGTGCATACACACTAAAATGGAATTATAGTTAAAGCATGATTCTATCACATCTAATGATACTCACTTTATTAACTTTTAATCCACAAACAGTGAGCTCAGATTACTCATATCAAAACTTCTGTTTTTTTTAAGGTTGCCATAATTAATTTATTATTTTGTGATCATAATATAATTACTTCATTACCCCATCTATTTTCTGCTTCCAAATCTTCCCATATACCCCCTTTTGTTCAAATTCATGGCCTCTTTTTTTATCAATTGTTTATATATATATATATATATATATATATATATATATATATATATATATATATATATATATATATATATATATACAGGTGTGTGTATGTACACATTCCTAAATACATAAACACAATCTGCTCAGTCTGTATAAGGTTACTTTTATGCACGTTTTCAGGGATGACCATTTGATACTAAATAAATAATTGTTGGGTATACAATTGGCATTCTCTTCTCTGGGGAAGACTATTTCTCTCCTGCTCTCAGCACTCACTCCATAGTGTAGTTTTTTTGTAGTTCTTTGTGTAGAGTTGAGTCCTCTTGTTCCAAGCCCCATCCACATTAGCATGTCTATTGCTCTTTTTCTAGTTCAGCTCATGTTTAGAAAGCCCATGATGGTGAGACTTTGTGTGTGTACCTTCTGACATTCTTAGGAGACACAATCTCAAAGCCAAGTCCCTGATCCTCCCATCTTACAGTCTTTCTTCCCACCTTTTATGATGACCCTGAGCCTTAGGCATGAAAATTGTTTGGTAGATACATCTGTTTGGACTGGGCTCTACAACTCTGCACTTTGATAGATTGTGGTTTTCTGTAATGGACCTCAATGGTTGCAAAAAGAAATTTGCATGATTAAGGATGAGAACTACACTTATCTGTGGGTATAAGGGCAAATGTTTAGAATTTAAAATTCTTCTATCTTAGTATATTTTCATTTAAGCTACACACCATTGACAGAGTCTAAAAACACTATTTTAATGTATTTAAATTTGGAAAATAATTTAGCAATCCATACATTCTATTGCCAATTACCAAATTAATGCCGAAGGGGCATTTGTGGTTTGACACAAAACCTTAGTTGAGTTGCAAATAACACTTCCTTTCAGGAACTGACATTCTACTCTCCTTCCAAGTGTCTTCCTACTCCAAAAGGTTTTTGACTTTGACAGAGATCTTATATCTTTTACCTGATTACCAACAATAAAAAAATGCCATGAGAAGAGAAGGAAGTAATTACATATTTTCTTTGGTCCAATGTGTCATCACTGGGGTCTCTTAAATTTCCTGTCATGTCAGTGGTCATGGATACTGGTGTAAATTCTGTAATCCTTGCGGGGGCTCTTCGCAAGAGAGTGTGAGCTATGGAGGACACCAACTTTCCTCTCTCCATGCTGGCAAAGCTCAGTGTAATTTGTGACTTTCTAAAAGGGTAAGGTGTGGGGACAGAAACCACACCTGACTCATTAGAAATCTCTCACTTCTTCTAAGTAGGTCTGAGAATTTAATAACAAAACACTAAAAATAGACTGTCAGACAGATGGTAGGCAGCATCTGGAGGAATTTATAAAATTCTATAGTCGTATTAGGTAAAAACTGGTGGAGGACCCAGCCTTTTGCCTTCTGAAATGAAGCAGTCAGTCAGAACAGAGAAGAAAAGTTGTAGTGTGATTCACTCACAATGGGATAGCATATATCTCTACTACTTGACCAAAGCATGTCCATGTGTGGATGCCATGAGAAAGTGAATAGAGGAAAGCTGGGAGGTCCCACCAGAGCCCAACCCCAAGTTCATTTTGGATTTCTGACTTGTAAAACTTCAGGGGGAAATGCATTTATGTTCTTTAAGCCCAAACCTTGGATATTGTCTTATGGCAACTAAGGCTAATACAGGAAAGAAATGCATTAAAAGGGGAGTTGAGTATATGGTAGCCTTCTGAGACACAGCTAGATGGGGAAATCTATTGACATGAAAAATCAAAGTACTTGGTACAACAGCTTTTCACAAAGGTAGAGAGAATTAAGGAATATGAATCTGGTGTAAGAATAATGCTTGTGCCTACAATAATGGTTAAAGAAGGGGTGATTCATAGGAAGGGTAGAAGGGAGGAGAAGGGGAAAGGAAGAAATCATATAATTATATTTTAATTCAATAAGAATAATTTAAAAAAGAATGTGTGTGGATGAAGGTAAGGGTATGACTTTAAAGGCAGTAGCTCAAAGAACATTCCAGCCCAGTTCATCTTCAGTTATATTTGTCCTTAGGTCAAGAGTATAAAATAAGGTTGTTTTTTTTTTTCTTTAAACTTGATTTAACACCTGTAGGGGTGTTAAATAGATTCTTTTCTCTAAGTAGAATGGGGGGAGCATTGGGAACTAAGAGCACTTTCTCTTTCTTGGCAGTGTGGTGTCCTTCCCTGGGGTCACCAAAGTATGAGTCCTTTGATGGGAAAAACTTCAGTATTCTAAGATTTTTTGCACAATTGTAGACATGTATATATTTATGTGGGGTAGTATTTAGGATATTACATGATGTTGCTAAAATAATGTAAAAAAGAAAATGTCGTGTCTTATAGTAATGTCTAGAAAAAATAATTGGCAAAGTTCTTCTGAAACCCCCCCCAATATTTTGACATAAGACAGACTAATAATAATAATAATAATAATAATAAATAATAATAAATAACAACAACAACAACAACAGCAGCAGCAAAAATAACCACAACTACAAGGCTACATTGATCAAATCAGGACTAGCAGTCTGATTCTCCAGCTGGCAATTCAGTGTGGCACACATATGTGTTACTGTAGGAGCAGAAAGAACACGAGGAAAGACCATCTTTTCCCTGTTTTTAAGCTGTTGTGCCCTCACTACCTGTGTGGTGCAGTGAAAGTTTTTTGACCAGTTCCAGAGCATAGTTGTTTTATCCTAAAAATGAGAGACAATCCTCTGTAATTATTAAAAAACTCCTTCTAGGTCTAACATACATTTCTGAGATTATGTCAGGAGCAGAAAGAGACTGGACTGAGTGTTTTCCAAGAAACTACAATGTATAAAACCTCTTCAGCATATTGAAACCCTAGATTCATAAAGCACAGACTACAAATACACACTGTGGCTAAAGTAGACTTTCTCTATGTGCTCTGTCAAGCAAACTGTCAATCACGATTGCCTCCCCTGTTGTCACAGGAACAAAGAGTTGTCGTCTCATGCAAGAGGAAATAAGTCATCTAATGTGTTAGAGAAAACCCACAGTGAGATAGAGAATGAGATTCTCACATGATATGAATTTTTCATTTAGCCACATCTGTCCTTAATTTGTGTGAGAAAAGATAGTTTAGGTTTCCCATTGACCTTCTTAACTGCAAGGCACCACTAGAGATGATTGGGGATGAAGTAACATCCAACACATCCACATGGAAAACAGAGCTGAAGTTTTTTCATCACAAAGATCTTTCTGTGCTATATTTCAGTGTTTACTGAAACAAAAAATTTATAAAACCATGATAGTATTACTCATTTACAGTCTCATTCAAAATTGTTGCAGTAGAAAATGTACATTTTCTTTTGTCATTCTCGTTCACAAATTGCTGAAATACTTCTATGCATCTCAAGAGTTTGCACATCTTCCCGGTCCCTTTGTAGCATGGTAGACATCATTAATTTTTACTTTAAAATGTGGTGTGTTTGTTTTTCCGTCTTGTTTGCCTTTCTTATCACATCTGATTTCTCTTCTTCTTTATACTTGCTTTCTTCTTTTCCTCATTTCCTCTCTCTCTTCATTTCCCCTTCATCATGGGAACAAGTCCAAGGTTGGGTCTCTGATCCTTTGCTGACTGTGTATCCTGAGGGGAATATGAACTTCCAACACACCGACATGAAGAAATGGTGGAGGATACTGAGGGTTGGAGGGAGGCAGGGATCAAGGAGGGGATGGGAGGAAAGGGTCAACAAGGCAGATACGAAAATGCCGTAATGACTCTTATTGTGTATGGTAATTAAAAAAATCTAAAAAGCAACAATGTTTTTAAAATGAATCCCAGTCTTTCAGTGCAATGTCTAGAATAGAATCAGGGAAAACTGGGAGTATTTGATCTTAAATATTAAAATTCCATCTGATTCTGACTGTACCTTCTCCTTCCTTTGAGCAGTGTTTGCCAACACGTCAGAGCATGAACAAAAGGAAAAAGAAAAACAAACCAACCAACAAACCGAAAGCAGGCCTAAAGGCTTACTACTTAAGGATGAGTGACTATAGAGACAAATAAAACAGATCCTTTAAAACTGTAATAGGGGCCTGGAAAGCTCAGCTGTCAGAGCATTTGCTCATCTTACAGAGGAGCCTGGAGTGCAATCCCAGAACCCCTTTCGGGTGGCCCACAACTGCCAGCAATTCTAGTTTCAAGGGGTCCTGTCACCATGTAAGGTGTCTAGAATCAGTCAGTTTTCTCTGCCTGTTAGACAAATAAGAGGCAGGAAAAAGAAATCTAGAAACAATAGGTAGCAGCAAGGGAAAAATATCTCAGACCCAGCCACAGAACTGACAGATGAAAGACACCTTGGAAAAGTGAAGAAGAGCTGGGTGGGGCAAGGAAGGGATGGAAGGCAGGAGAAAGGAGGAAGAAGAGGAGGAGGAGTGGAGGGAGGAATGTTAGGGTCTTGGAGAAATCCCACAAAAGATCACCATCCACGCATGCAATCATCAAGAGCATTTATTTCCTGGAGAATAAAGGTACCAGCATGCTGGGGCTGCACATCCTCCATAAAGGCACAATGGTGACCATGAGAGAGGCTTGCAGGCTCCTTTTAAGCACAGCTAAAGGGGAGTTTCAGGGACAGTTAGGTCATCTCAGATATGACTGGGTTACATGACGGACAATCATATTAGTATATTCCTAGTTGGCTAGTGCTAACAAGGACTGCTTAAGGCTATAGCTTTTCCATTTGGGGGCACGCCTGGACAAGTCCCAGACTCTGTTCTTATTGGTGATTATTTTGGACTGCTGAATGTGGGGGCTGGCCCAGTGGCCCAGGCTTGGTACATGCTATCTCCCTCTTCCCTGATGTCAGGGGTATGGAAGATTGATTGTTCCTTGTTCTTGGCTTCCTCAGAAACTGCCTATCCAGTTTCACGAGGCAGGAACTGAGGCCTGGTTCTTAACTGAGTTATCAGGAGCTTGTCATGGTATTTGCCTGGCCTTCTCAAGGAGAAGCAGACTAGGCTGGCCTCTCCTGGAGGGCTGAGGGCTTTAATGGTCTTTCGTGGTCTTCTTCCAATCAAGGTTGGCCAGCATAAACAAAGGAAGGCTACTTGGGCTAAACATGTCCTGATCTGCCTTTAAACTTATCTGATTTGTTGGTGCAGAGCACAAGCAGGAGCGGGTGGCAGGTCTAGCTTTGTCAGTTGTGACAAAGCTGCCTAGACTGTGTCTTCAGTTACTCAGTTGCCAGGTCTCTGTCATTAGGTCCGGGAGGTGAGGAAGGAGCTGGACGTTTGACATCTGTATTACTTGCCTGTGTTCCCTTTCCATATCTGTGTGCCTGCAGGGACTCTGACTAACCCCTAGTACCTCAATCCAGTACCACCTTCAGGCTTCTGTCTGTATGTGGTACACATACACACACACACACACACACACACACACACACACACACACACACACACACACAAATCTTAAAAGATTCTAATTTAAAAGAAATACGAAGCATGAACTAGAAAGTGAACCCAGGCACTCAGCCCTTCCGCCATCCCAGTGCTGTTTAAAGCGATGCCCCTGGGTTGAGATAGATGCCCTCGGTAAAGTCATCATAGTTTGTAGGTATAGTAATCATTCAATAAAATTCTATTGAAACTATGTCTGTGTATTACACATCAGAAAGATTGATTCTTTTCAAAAAGGTTTTTTTAAAAATACAAAGCGGCCACAGCAGCCCACCAAAAACATTGCTACAAGACACGGCGTGTGTGGGATCCTATAGGAACCGTTTTCTCCTGTCAGTTGTGACAAAGCTGAACCTGGTGACCCAGAGCATGGGGAGTGAGAGAAGTAGGACCAGAAGTCCGATGTCAGCCTCAACTACATGAGATCCCGTCTCCAAAAACGGATGAACAAGTAAATAAAACAAAAGTAATGGGTTTCGTTTATCTTTTGTTTTCTAAAGAGGTTCTCACAATGTATCTCAAGCTGTCCTGGAACTGGCTGTGTATTAATGGCCATTGGGTACAAACTAATAGTAATCCTCCTGTCTCACCCTCCTCATTGGGGTGAAATTATGGGCTTGATTTCCTGTCTCGTCGCTGAAATTAAGGGTGAAATTCTGTATGCAGCTACATAGAATGGATTGATTCTCAGGGAATCAGTCATAACTCACATTTTTGAAAAAACAAGCTTTTAATTTTGTCTTAGTGAGTTCCATGAAATCAAACATCTATCATTATCTGTTGTGGACCCCCTTGTCTTGGGCCTGTTATATAATCAATACTGATGAGTCAACCAAACGAATATTCTGAGCATTTTGGCCCCTCTACTTATAAATTTGTACACGCCAAATCCTGCTTAATGCCTAAACAAATGCTATGGTCAGAATGGCAGACAACAGCCATAGGTCAAAGTCAATTTCTGTTTCAGAGACCCTTTCTGGATTAAGTGTGAGTTTTGTACATTTGATTGAGGTTTGGAAGAATACCAGAAATCTTGATGTCATTCTACAAAAGCTGCATGGTTTTGACTTTTAAGATATTTACAAAAGAAAAATTTCTGCTTCTATATGTGGTGACCTTTTGTCTTAAGAGATTGGGACAAATGGTGCTTCCTAGTGATCTACACTACTCAGGATTAAAGAGCAAATTAGAAGGACTACATGAGGGAGGCAGAGTTTTATTTATAATTTCATATATGAAGCATTTAAATGACGCTTCCATGAAGTTCTCAGTTGTTGTGGCTTTGATTTCCCTCTATAGATAAGAAAAATTGTAACATTAGAGCCAGGGCTTTAAACACAGCATTAATCCAGCTCTTTCCCTTCAAAGCCTAATATGCTGAGACTCAGGGAACTTGGTGATTTTCTTAGGGACACAGGTATGTCAGAATTTAACATGGTCCATGATTTGCATTTCAGTGCCCAAGGAGATTGGATTCTCCTACCACAGCATGCCTCTTTAAAGCGATAAGTTGTCATCTCTGGAATTAAAAGGATCTCGGGTCCTGTAAATGAGCAACAGTCTCTTTCCAGTGAAAAAAATAATGACGAGGACAGAAATTCAAGCACACTGATAGATCAGCTAGCAATTGTAAGTAGTGTTTTAAAATGTGTCACTGATTTTATTCAATAGTTATTTGGGTATCATATGTGATTTTTTTAAGGATTAATTGAGAGCATTCTAGAACTCATAAACTCAAAAAGTATCTTTTGGAATATCTTCTAATTAAAGCTCATGCTTTGCAGACAGCAGAGTCACACAGAAAAGTGTGAATCTGAAGATTTCCCTTCAGCCCTGTCTGCATGTTCTAGGTTGAAACTTAGACCATAGTTCAGGGTAGCACTGTGGTGAAACTATTCTATGTGCATCCTCTCGCATGGAGCATCTAACTCTGCTCTCCACCACTCAGTGGCATTCCTTCAGGAGCAAGGTGTACACAAAGAAAAGCTTGAGTCCAAGTAAGCTCAGGGCCCTTTCTCCATCTTTTGTATCACGCACTGAAGAATTTAATCTTATATTCACACCATTCAACTCTGTTCTAAGTGGTGGACATATGGAGGAAAGGAGGTATTTTTAGACATTCTAATAATGGAATCATTTTCTCTCAAACAGTTTGTAAATATTAAAACCTCCTTCAAAAGCAATCTGGAAGCTAAATCTTACACAACTGCTTAGCAAAACATTTTTTTTTTGCCTTCAGCCTTTTAGACTGAGTGTACAATATTAGATTTCTGGACATGAAATGTTGTTTATAAACTTTCCAAGTTTTGGATCTATTAGCTGTTGCTGTGAGCTTCTAGTGTTTTCTCAGCTTTATCTTTTGGATCAGCCGTGGTATCTTGGGATTCTTTGCAGAGTTTAAGAGCATTCTCACTCTAATTTTCAGCTTTTTGTTAAATCACATGTGTGGATATTCTAAACAACTGCTCAGCTTTAGCCCTAGTCCATCTATACTGATGGTAAAAAAAAAAAACCAAACATTTATTACAATGTGTTGAAGTGGGATTTTTATGGTCCACATAAAATTGCAAGCTTCTCCGGTAATGTATTATTTTTGTCTATGCTACTCTTGCTTTTCCATCGAAATTATTACATCTCCAGAGACAAATAAATTTTTTTGTCTCTGGGATACTTCTGGCTTTAATTTTTAGTTTAGTGGGTTTTTTTTTATTGTTTTGTTTTGCCAATATATTTTAAGAAACACAAGATTTAGATTGATATTCAAGCTAATACATAACAGTCCTTGTATCAGGTTCAAACCTTTACAAAGCCTCAGGAGGCTCACCAAATGAAGCTAAGATTTTATTTGCTAAAATAGCTAAAATAATTAATACATTTCCAATGTATGAAATCTAACAATGATTTACCAAATGGATAGTAACTTACACATAATATGTTTTGTTTCATTTTTAGAAGAAATGAGTTGAAAAATGATTTGGATTTCAGATGAGTTTCAAAGATGGAGAACATTGGATGAACATGGATCATGCTAGCCTGTCAGATTCAAAGAGGTTGACTATGATTTTCATGATTTTTCTCTTTAAACACCATTGAACTTGCTTTAAAAAAATAAAAACATCTTGCTGTTGTCAATTTGATTTTTTTCTCTCCCTCTCTTCCTTTTTCCATCAAAATTAAAAATGTAGGCCTTATCCAGTGTATCCAGAATGTAAATGAATGCACAGTGCCCATGATATCTGCTTTCAGTCTGCAGAGTACTCTTCACTTAAAAACGGAAGACAACTCACACATCTGTGATGAGAGAATTTTGGAAGTTGACATTTCATTTCCTAAAACCTGGAATATAATGTAAGATGGCAATGGACTGAACTTCACAGCTAATAATACAATTTTTACTTTATTTTAAACATAGTTTGCATGTTATAAAAATACTGATCACAGTGAGCTTTACCAATTGTTATTGCTATAAAAATGAATGCAGGAACAATATTTTTAGTGGAAATAAATTATATAGTCATTCTTTTTTTTCTTTTTCTTTTTTTTTAAATCACAAGAGAAAAACCTCAGCTGTCTGGTCACCGGTAGGAAACCATTCTTTGAAGAGGTCTTTTCAGATGAGTGCCAGTCCATTCCTGCAGCTAACCACATGGTTCAGGAAACACAGACTTGGGCCTCTGTCACCGTGGTCCCACAGAGTCTTTCTGTGCATAAACAGTTCTAACGTGGCAAACAGTTTTTCAAGACAGTAAAATGATGAACTGAAAACTGGTATATCTTAGTTCATATGTGGTCTTTTCCAATATGATGGGACACAGCGACATACTTCTTCACTAAATGACAGTCCCGGATCACAATGCTTCAGTCGATTTGGACATGGTCGTCTGTAACAACTAGAAAAACAGAGATAAACACATGGTGAAGACCAAAGTAGAAAGTCATGATGCTAAAAATCAGCTTTTATGTTTTCTTAAGTTTAAACCAGGAACAATTACTAATTTCATTATAAATGTGTTTCTAGGCTTATAAATGTTTAAGTGTGTGTTTACGTTTATGGATCTGTAGAGGAGTGGAAAAGCCTTTAAAAACATGTCTCTCTTGCTGACATAGCAATGGAAAGCTGGGCTATTGTAAGCATTAATTCTTTTGAAGTGCTTTCTGCTTTGTGGATGAAAGTAACATAAAACAGAAATTTTGAAAGTGAGTATTTAAGGTCTGCTGATTTCCTGTGATCACATAAGCCTGGCAATGTTCACACAAGTCTGGGATGTGCCTGGGACCCAGACTTCCAGGCAATTAAACCCAGCCATCTTGGCAGGACCATAGTCTTTAGCGAGCAGCCCCATCCATACTCTTGTGTTTTCGCTTTGCAGCTGGCTGGGTGATGGTGGATAACTCGTCCTTCTCCACCTGTACTCCGGATGGTAGGGGGAAACATGCACAGTTAGGGGCTCTTCTCCCCCCACAGTAGACTTCCCATTGCTGGGAGTGGGAGAAAGGACAAATTACTCATCATTTGACTTTTGGAAGTTCTGTTTGCCATAGTGAATTGACTCTCCCTTTGACGAATGTCATGGAAGAGGAGCATGCCTCGCTGTGTAACGGACCAGAAAGGAAAAGTAAGGGTGAACTAAAGAGACTCTTAAACAATTCAAAGTTCACCTCATTTGATGCAGAAAGGGAAGCACAGCCAATGATCTTTTAAAATATATTTAAAATTGTTAATTTTATTGGTTTTATCATTGACAATTTCATGTGCATATATAATGCCTCCGGAGTACTCTCACCTTCTACTCTCTCTTAGCTCCCTGCCACCCCTAGCAACTCCTTCTCTTCCCTACCAGCCCCTTTCACACATTCATGACTTTTATTTTGGTTTACGAACCGTTCATTTTAACCATGGCCCGATGAGTGATCCCTGGATTGGAAGGATTCACTAGAGCCTGGGTAGGGGGTCATGAGTGGGTATACAACTGATGACAACAAGCCCTCTCTCGCTGGATTACCAGGAACAAATAATTCAGCCATGAGGACCTGTGTTTAGCCTCTCCTTCATCCTTGCCCCACGTAGACCCATTCCTGCATAACCCAGTATGAGCATCTATAACTACAGTGAGCTTATAATTGTGATGGCTCTGTCTTTCCTAGAAGAAGACACTCTGCCACTCTTTGCTCTATCTTCCTAACTCTTACATTCTTTCAGTCCTTATTTCTGGAACATTCTCTGAGCTTTAGAGGATGATGGTATAAAAGTCTTGTTAAGAACTTTAAAAATATTCATAACTACACAATGAATACAATTTCTTTATTAGAAAAGCATAAGGTTCTCAGTGCTCAATGACAGCTGATGATTAAGGGAGGAAAAAGAAAACACTCTGCCTTTCTTCATTGAAATATATATTAAGAGAAATGTGCATATGTATATTACAACTTTATAATATATAACATATTTTATATATATCTATATATATATTACAATTTTCTATTTTGCTCCATGCATTTGACACCATAACCTTGGGAATTATACACTTAGAAAACTGGGCACACTATGACTTGCAGTAAATGTAAAGACTTAGCCTAATGATATGGTTCAGGGATGGGAGTATTGCTCCATGGCCACTTTCCCAGGACACTCCTGCTTAAACCTTTGATACTAGAAAAGCAGGAAAGAATCTTTAAAAAAATTTGTTAAGCAAAGATATAAAGATATAAATATGATCTATTCAGCGAAAGTGATGGTTCTCTGTAGAAAATTATGATGTCCAGCTAGTTTATATACAGTCACAAAAAATTCAGATTTGGCAATATGTACTAGATTCATTGAAAAAAAGACTCAATGTGGAACATGGCTTAATCATGTTCGCTGAAATGTAACAGCTATATTCTTGTGGATATAATATTGTATTTTGGAAATATCTTTTGCTAAGCAGAGAATGAATATGCAAGTAAAATTGGAAAATGTGTATTATTCAAAATGTTTTTTAAAATAACTATCAATTTTCCTGTAAGGAAGTCTGCAACAATGCAGGAGAAAAAAATATAGTCAATGAAATACCTGGATTTAGTGGTGCCCTATTATTCAGTAACTATAAATGATAATCTTCAGAATTATAAGTTAAAATGAGAATACAAACTCTTGAGACTCAAAAGACCGGCTCTACTTACTGAGGTATAAGATAAATGATAAAGTCATGAAGATACAATATTAAAAATCAAAAGATAATGGCTTTTTTTAGACTTTGAAAGAGTACTGTCTGTCTGTATTTAAATGGTAGACAGAAGAAGATACTCAATGAAAGAGAAAAGTTAATGAACAGCAGGACACTAGAATCTCATGTACTCTGAGGAGAGAACTAGAAAAACAGAAACATTAAGGACACTCTAAATCAGTAGTCCTCAACCTACGGTTCATGACCCCCATGGGGGGATCGAATGATCCTTTCACAGGGGTCACATATCAGGTATTTACATTATGATTCATAACAGTAGCAAAACTACAGTTACAATATAGCAATGAAAACAATTTCATGGTTGGGAGTCACCACAACAGGAGGAACTGAATTAAAGGGTTGCAGCATTAGGAAGGTTGAGAACCACGGGTCTAGATAAAATATGATGATCTTTACTGGATCCAGCAACTCAGAGGCTCAAACACAGCTTAACAGAGAGATCTCTGCCAGACTAGAGTCCCTGCTGAGATTGGAGATGGAAGAGTGGAGAGAGCCATATGAAGTGGAGCAACTCTCACAAACAGCATGACGTGTTCTCAGCATCAAAGTAAGAGGAACCATGAACCTCATTTATTTATTTATTTTTCTTGATGAAAAAGAGAACAAAACCATGCTGTAAAAAATGACTGATGGTGCAGGAAAGATGTCTCAATGGTTAAGTACTTGCTGCTCCTTCAGAGGACCCAGGATCAGTACCCAGAACCCAGACATTGACTTGCAACTGCTTAACTCCAGTTCTAGGAATCCAGTGTCCTCTTCTGTGGGCACCAGGAACACACATGGTGCACAGACATACATACAGGCAAAACACCCATAAAGGTAAAATAAAATAACATTTTAAAAAATGCATCTTGAGTAACTACCAATGATTTCGTTTTTAATTTTTAATTATGTATTTATGACTGTGTTTGTCTCTGAGTACATGCCATGTGGGTATAGGTGACCATAGATGCCAAAGGAAGGTGTTGGATCCCCTGGAGCTTCAATTAAAGGCAGTTGTGAACTGAGTGAAGTGGGTGCTGGAAGCCATCAGGTTCTCTGATGGAGTACAATGTGTTCTCAACCACTGAGTCGTCTCTCCGGTTGTTCGAGTGACTTTGAACAGCATTTTAATTTACTGCCATAGTTAGCTTCATCAATTGACCTGACACAAATCTAGAGGCATCTGAGAAGGAACTGACTAGCCTATGCCCATGTCTATGAGACATTTTCTTAAATGCTAACTGATGTAGGACCAGCCCACTGTGGATGGTACCATTCCTAGACAGGTAGGCTTTGTCCCTGCAAGAAAGTCTGGGAGCAAGCTGATATAAAGTGTTCCTCCAGGTTTCCTTCAATTCCTCCAGCTTCTGCCTTGACTTCCCTTGGTGATAGACTGTTACCTGGAAGTCAAATAAGCCCCTTTTCTCCTAGTTGCTTTTGGGTATGTATTTTATCATAGCAACAGAAACCAAGCTAGAACATCTATCTAGCTCTCATTAAGCATTTAGTACAAATATGTCATTTTCTGATAAAATTCTGCAGGAAATGGTGCTGTGTTTATTTTTAAGCATTAAAATGATGCACTGGAAGCATGTGGTCCTAAATTATACCTGGAAGTATAATTTTTGGAGGCATCAGACCTGGACTGCTGAATGCATTTCTAAAATAATATATACATTCTCTAAGAGAACTTATATAGGACCCTGCTACATTAGTCTCTAGGACAAAGATTTAATTTTGAATATAACCTAGGCTTGTTTTTGTGCCTCCATGTTCTGGGGTTGCTTTTGGGGTTAATCAAGTCTCAAAGATCAAATGTGCTCATGTAATCCTGAAATCCCTCCAGTTCAAGATGCCAAGGCAAGAGTATGCTATGTTCTAAGTTAGCCTGGCTATATAGCAAAAGAAGCTAAAAATCTCACAAAAGTCTAGTGTCAAGAAAGAATAGCATTGATTTAAATAACTGCATTTCTTTCTCAGATAATTTATTGGCTTCGTTCTAATAAGCAGCTGCTAGTGTGGGTTGAGAAAACGGCTCCTGGTTGAGAACACTGCATTTTCTAGAAGGGAATTAGCGCTGGTTTTGTAGACTACCTACCTGCATGTTTGATGGTGGAATTTCTTCCCTTTTAGGAAGCACTTCTGTGTGTTTTCTGTACATTCACAGGCACATTTTCCAGGATTCAGGGGTTGGTTTCTAGGACAGGTTCTTTTACATACACACTGGCATGTGTTTTCATCAAATTCTCTGTTGGCTCCACATGAGGTGGGCAAAAGTTTGTTTTTACAGACACACTGGCACGAGTTTCTGTCTAGTTCTTTGTGGGGTCCACAGCTGGATGGCCGAAGCCCCCCTTTGCAGACACATTGACAGGTATCTTCGTCCAGCTCCTTGTTGGGTCCACAGACATCATGGAATCCATTGGTTGCATCTAAGAAAACACAATACATATTCACTGGGCCTTACTTGGTTCAGGATATGACATAACATACACGCATTCATAACATCCTCCCTTTTAGTTTTTCAGTAAAGGAATGTATGTAAACATGTCTTTACACAGAAAAAAGTAAGAGCAAAGGAAGCAGCTGATATTCTACTTTATACTCATTTCAATGAGTGATGAGCAGAATACTGTGATAATGTAATATGAAAATATGATAATCAAAATCCAGATAAGATATAGACAGAAGTGTTTTTTCACTTACCATCCTCAGCATTTGAATAATAGATAAAATCCTGCTGAGCCAGGCATCGACACATGTGATGATTCCACACATAGTTGGCTGGACAAGTTTTGTTGGCTGTTTGACACCTTTGGGGAAACAAATTAAACAGGACCTAAACAACAGTGTAATTGGCATATAGAAGTATAATTCTTTGCATGTGCATGTTACAAAATATGCTTACAGGAAAGCTTGAAAATACATAAGATCAGAGGAGATGAATCATTAATGTCTCCTCTCAAACTATCTCCACCTCACCTGCTGCCAGCTTTTAATCTGAGGTTTCCCTTATAAGTTATAAGGTCAAAAAGGACTCTTGATTTACCCTTTTTAAAGGCAAGCAGGTTTCTTTGTATAATGATACACTGTTTTAACTTACTAAGAAATGCAATGATGCCTTCTATATTACCCTGTAATTTCCTTTACCAAATAAAATATAAATTTCAGGCAACTCCAGAGGTCATTTGATAGTTTTTCTCTACATAACTTTTGGTGGCTGTACAAAATTTCACGAAAAGTTGTAACATGTTTTATTTCTTATAATAACAATTTAAGTGACTTTTAGCTTTTGCCTCACAAATCATATTTCAGTTATGGTGACATTCACATACAAACACATTTACTGTCTTATTTCTGAAGCATACAACCCATAGCTCTAATATCTCTTGATCAAGCATAATTTCCACTTTCCATTCCACCAAAAATATCCAAGAGCATGTTTTCTTGTATTTTTGTTTTCATGGCCATCTACTTCCTTCTTTTCTTTCTTCTTACGCTCTTTTCCTTCCTTCCTCCCTACCTCCTTTCAGTAGTCATGATTTGTTTTAGAGAAAAAAAAATTGAACAAATGGTCTTCAGTCAAGGACCTCAATTACTCCTTGGATGTTCCGATTATCTTGCCTTTGACTAACAAGAGCCCATTTGTATTAATGACCACAACATTGGGCACTTCAGTGTGGCAGACCTCAGCTATTCACTGCCTCTACCTAGAGTGAACCATTTTTCACAGAGCCACAGTATTGCATATCATCACCATCGTCGTCATCATCATCATCACCATCATCACCATCGTCATCATCATCATCACCATCATCACCATCGTCATCATCGTCATCATCATCATCACCATCGTCACCATCATCATCATCATCATCATCATCATCATCATCATCACTACTACTACTACTTTGGAAAATGACATTTAGAAACTATCATTTGGGATTAATCGTGTTCTGTGCCATTAGACTGAATTTCTTCTAGATCTTCTGAGTCAAATGCAGATATATTCTGCAGACTGTTCTCCTGGTTAATGTCTACTCAGGAGGCTCCTTGGCTTTTCATATTCTAACTTAGAGAACATGCATTGATCTCTACTACTTGACTTGTCTACAGACATTGGTGTGGACAACAAAGGCAAATATTTACTTAGATATCACACATCATTCATTTTAAAGCAATATTATAAACAACAACATGTGGTGGAAGAATGCTGAATGAATTCCAAAATGTTACAACACAGAAATAATCTGTGGAAATCCTAAAAAGTACACTGAATGCAAACAAATAGGCCATGTGCTTTGGACGTCGCCAAGAAAAGTTACATAGACTACTCAATGTGATAAAACACTCTCTTTCAATGACAGCCTAAGAACTACTGTGGTTTTGGGTTTTATTTTGCAGAAAAAGCAACTCTGAATTATGTTTGTTTGGAAGCAGGCTCTCACTATGTAGGGACTTGTGATCCCTGGCCTCTCCAGTGCTGGGATTACAGACTTATATCTCTAGGTCTGTCTTCTAAATCTGCATGTTATAACCATGTCTACTGTCATTCTGAACATCACCTCTGATGGTTTATCAATGTTTTCCTTTCCAGCAGTTTACACGAATTCTAAGGAATGGTCTATTCATTATTTTCAATATGGCAGCTTGTCTAAAACACCCTGTATTTTTCAGCCACAGCATCACCTTTGGCAAATGGCACTGACTAATTTAATTTGGTTCATGCTTCCTTTCTTTACTTCTCCCAAGGGTCATGGCTCCTTTAGGTTGGTGAGAGGGTCTATTACGGGGCTTTTCTTAATTTAGTTTAAGTTTGACTTTTTCTCCTTCAGTTATTTGCTATGTCATGGCAACTACAGCCTCTCGCAGAGCATGAAAACAGTCCAGGTGATAACCTAGAAGCAAGTATATGTTAATGGCAGCAATAATAGATGCTATCAAAATAGGATGTTTTGTACAAACACTATAATTTATGGTAATTCATTAGATAAGCTATGCTTGAGAGTTAACTACAATTGGCTGTATTTTTTTCCATTTAAAATAAAATTAAACATGCTTGCCACATATATTTTTGGGAATAAGCAAGTGATCTTATGCAAGATAAGCATGTATGTATTTTTAGGCAAAAGGAAGATCAACTATTTCCAAAACCAACATAGGATAGCTAGGACTTTCAGTACACATATTTCACTTCATACTAACAAATTCCAGTGAAATATTTGGTCTCCAACAATCTTTATACAAATAGTTGCTTATTTTATCCTTGGTATGCTATATGCCTTTTGTTTTTAATCTTAAAGATGTAACATCTTTATTTACTTGTGTGATAATGAATTAAGACTATGGGAAATGTACGTTCATTCTGGTCCATATCCCCAGTGTGCTATTACTTTTCTTACTACTTTTGTTTATATATTTCAGTCTTTCTTCTTGGAAGACAACCAAAAGTAAAAGTCAGCAACAAGGCAACATATTTAAACTTTGTTTGTCCACCCAGTATTTGCTGGAACATGTCATACTATCCTAAAAAATTCAGTTAATCCTAAGGGAAAATCTCTGTCCACTACATTATTTTGTCATTGTGGTGGCTTGAAGGAGGGGTTCCCCATTACTCCCAGATATCTGGATACCTGGTCTTCATTTGATAGATGTTTGGGGAAGATGTTTTTGGCATGCTAGAGGAAATGTCATTAGGGGCAGATACTGAAGTTTCAAAGACTGATGCCATTTTTGAGGTAGCTTTCCGATTTACGAATGTGGGTCAAGATCTTAGCTACTGCTCCAGAACCATGCTTCCATGATCCCTCATGAAGATGGTAATGGACTATTATCCCTTTGGCACCATAAACCCTCAAATAAATTCTTTTTTTTAAACTGTTGTCTTGGTTATTTTATCACAGCAATAGAAAGTAACTAATACAGTCATTATTTTATTTTATAGTTTGGTCATGAATGTGTATTGTCCATGATAATTTTAAACAGTATTTATCAATTTTCCAAACCAATAGCAATAATTTGGTATGTAAGTTCTAGCCAAACTTTAGTATCCTACCATGAAATAATCTTTATTATCCTTCTATATATAGTGATAGCACATATTGGTTATAGGTGGACACATATTGCTATGATGGCTGTAGAAATCACTTCTTTTTCATTTTGGCAATATGTAATTTATCCTACATTGTCTGATGTAGTGTGTTTCTAGCTGTTGGTTACAGCTGGAACATGGAACATGAAATTACTTGAAGAGTCAAAATATACATTTTAAGCCCAATGAGATGACATATGACACTAATTCCAGCACCCAAGATTCTAAGGAAGATGCATCAGGAGTTCCAGGCCATCATCTTGGGCTATATAATAAGTTTGAGGTTAGTCTGTCCTATGTGAGAAAGCTTCTCAAAAAAAAAAATCCAAATAAAGGCAAGGCCATATAGTCCCTAATGGAATGGCAGAGTGATGTATTAAAAATGAATTTCAACAGTTTTTTTCAATTACACATAGATACAAACATGCATTAATATGTTCATACAAAGTCTCAGACACAGGTCCCCTCTCCCACCTGTGGTATGTATATATTTGGTTGCAGTGATCTTTTTTTTTTTTTCAGTCTAAATTTTTGACAAAACAAAGATCTAAGCTATTTAAATGGCACAGTTACAGGAGTCCTCTCATTTTTTAGCACTCAGTTATTGGAGCATTAAGGATCTTCCCTTTTAGGGGAGCTTGGGAGGGTTTATGCCTTTGTTCTGTCCACCCAGGCAGGTCTCTACCTTTAATAAGCAGGGAAAGAAAACAATTTTCTTTCTTCTACACAGAGTTTTCACTTTTTTTATGGTACAGCATTCTCAGAAATATAAATTTAAATATATGAACTTTATGTGTAGACACAATTGCAGAGATTTACTTTGGGAACGTTATACAAACATCCAGATATGTATTTTCCTATGTAGTAAATGCAAAGTTCACATGATCTGGCTGTACCACCTCTTTTTCTTTTTCGTGCTCATGTGGAACAAAAATAGAAGCTTTGGCCAACACTTTCCATTATGTTATACCTGCAACATGCTTGACAACTAACTTCAGAGCAGTTAGTAATGGTTCGCTTAAAGGGAACTAACTGTTTTGGATTCTAATCATCTTGAAACACAATTTAAATTTCTAAACTATATGAAAAGTTTCACACAAATAAGAAAATATCACTAATCATAAACATACTAATGTTGAAACCTGAAATTATGCTGGATATTATTGAATTAAAGAAGCCAGTATTGGGGTAAATATATTTATATAACTCCTCAACACTCCCTCCTTCTTATGCAAGAAGCAAAATCTTAGGATTTATAGCATACTATTCTAAAAATGAGGTGGAAACAAAATTTTTAAATGTTGCTATATTGTAATGAAAGGAAGTAGTGTCAGAATAGATAGAAGGATTAGCACAATGTGCTTATAGGCTTTATTTTTCAATCTTCAAGGCGTTTTCATGCCATTGAAATTGATATTCAAAAGTAATGAATGATTAACAAGCATATATATATTTTTATAAATAAGATATTTCATGTGCTACATCTGCAAAGCATATTACTTGAAGCATATACTTTCTGCAAGGCATAGAATAATTTTTCATGTAGATTTTTGTTGGGAACCATATAAGCAAATAAAAGTTTCTTACATTCCCCTTTAAACAGAATTTATAACTTTTATGAAGAATAAAGTTGCTTTTATAAGAATTATTTCATTATTTGAAAACTTCCTTGACAGATTTGCTAGCAATTGATTTTGCTGTTTGAAATAAGTTGTCATGAATTCAAGGCTCTCTACATTTCTCAATGGGAAAAAATGATGTGTTCAATGATAAAGTCAATTTTATTAGTCCATTTACATCTCTGAAAATTTAGAAAGATGCATGTATTCTAGGTAGAGTAATTCTAAATGTTGGGCAATAATTAGTAGCTCCTACACTTTGAATATTTTTGGCATGCTACTTCATGCATGTTATATTTGTGACTCATTTGTTCTACATTTTGGCACTGGGGTTTTATGTATTTAAAGATCCTTGACTCCCAAAATCAACATGAAATGAACTAAAACACACTACTACTTCTGTTTGACATCTGACAGAATGAACTGAGATGTTATGATTCTTTCAAAGAACTACAATCTTTATAATTTACTTTATAAATTAATCACCTTAACTTTTTTGTAGTTTTATAGCACAATTGACAAAATTTTATATTCTTTAGCTACAAAATGATGTTTTAATATGAGTAGAAGCCTAACCTTGCATATGCCAAGAAAGTAATTAAAGGGAATCCTAGCTACATTAACAATTTTGGTAAATATCAAGCTAGAGATTTGCTTTCTTAAATGTCAACCGTCGATGTCACTTCAATTCATGAACTTCAATTCTGTAGATCCAGACACCTTCTCAAAGATTGTTGTCTGAGTAACAAATGGAAGGACAGCTGAATTCTGGTGATGTAAAGGCTACAGAAGTCTGGATAAAATCCTCCATTAGCTTCGCTCCATTTTTTTTTTTTTAGCTTAACTTCATTATTCAAGTCTCGTGAATACACTTTTATGTTTATATAGACATTTATTCAGTCACGGCTCTTCTACACTGCTTAACAAAGAATAAAAAGTAGTAAATCTTCTGGAGGCATAGCTGAATGGTGGAGTGTTTGTTACTACATGTGTGTCTGTTATATTTTTGTTACTATAGCTCAGTTCCGACACACACATACACACAAAAACACACTCATACATGTATGCAAAGTTGTGGGATATCTGTACACTGTGTGAAGGTATATTGCTGTGATTGATGTAATAAAAAGCTGAACAGCCAATAGCCAGGCAGGAGGTAGAGGGCGGGATTTCTGTGCATAGAGAGAGGAAGTAGGAGGAGATAAATGAGGCACCAGAGACACTCAAAATGAGTCAGAAATACAGAATGGGAAGAAAAGGTAAAAGGCCACAAGCCAAAACATAGATTAATATAAATGGATTAATTAAAGGTACAGGAGCTTGTGGGACAAGTATAAGCTAAGGCCGAGCTTTCATAATTGGTAATAAGTCTACATGTTGTTATCTGGGATCTGGTTGGCGGGATAGAGAAAGACTCATTGCACAAAGTGGCCTTGTATTCAATGCTGTCATGTAATTTCTTTCATCCAATATAGTAAGAAATGCATCTTAAGGTTCGGAAGTAAAAAAATCAATATTCCTATATCTAAACAATGTGCATATGCTTATTTGTCTTGAGTAGAATTTTGCTGATCCCCGTGAGTTGTTGCCTTGTCTGTGATGTTGCTTGCCTGTGTTCTGTTAGTCTGCCGACTGACTGGAAGAAGAGTGGACAGAGGCAGGGTATGTCCAGTTCTCAATGAAAAAGATGGTGTGTAAGTCTAACAGATGCATTTCATAAATTTGACTAGCATTATTTGAAAGAATAAGAAAGTATTTCATTAGTTTTAAAAGCTAATTGAAAATATCAAATACTTTTTCTTTTTATATAGTTCCAAACAACTGTTCTAAAGCATTACTGTGTCACAAAAGGCTGCCCACCACTGGATATGAAGCAGTCACGCTGTATGGTCACTGACTGGTTAACTGAGCACAGAGTACTGGCATTTTAAACTGTATGATTAGGAGAGGAGGGATCCAGGTGAACAAGGTATGCAGAGCAGGTATCAAAACTTCCGCTTTATTTGTTTTTATAGAGGTTTTAATAGGACGGAACAATAAAAATTACCACATCAGCTTGTCAGATTTTATTTCCTCATTGAATTTAAATGAATTAAATTAAGCCAGAGATGCATAAAGTTATGTAACCAGAAATGCAGTAAAAATTTTCCATCAATGTCTCTGGACTTAGTACCTTGTCCCAACCATACTTCACTACCAGGAAACTAAAACCCAAACCAAATGACAATTACATGACCTCAAATAACTTCCCTGAGTACAAGGGAAGGAGAAATGAACAGGTGTAACATGGGATTTCAAGGGCAATGGAATTCTTCCGTGTAATAATATCATGGTGGATACATGACATGAGTCATTGGCCCAATTATAGAATGTACTACAAGGAGAACTCTCATGTAGCCTGTGGAATTTTATTAATTATAATACTAGCTCATCGGTGAAAACAAATATACCCCATCTTCTTTGTATCGTTCCCTTCACAAGAACTGACATAGTATATCAACCAGGTTAAAATAATAATTATTTTCCACTTTATGAGCATTAAAACACATAAAATGTTTTGGTTATACTGAAATTTGTCTCACCATTTTTCAGTACACAAAACTTTCTACTCTACCTCAACACCTTAAAAAAAAAAA
>CABHPH010062380.1:0-10094 GCA_902168325.1 Peromyscus nudipes
TAGTGAGTCAGGCATCGGGAGCCGGTGTTCACCGTACTCCTCTTCCGGGTGCTGGGGTCAGGCGTAGCAATCGGTATCTTGAACTTGGACCTGGGATGCGCATCTCGCTCGGGACTAGGACTGTAAGCTGACGGCAGAGGGTGGTTCTGGCTGCTTTCTGTCTCTGCTTTGTCTGATGTAGAACGGCTCCCAAAGGAGATTGTATTTTTTCTTTGTTGTTATGCTTTCGTGGTGTTTAGTTTTTTTATTACGAGAACAAAGCTGTAAACTCCAGGAAACCTGAAAAACAATCAACTGTGCCATCTTGTTCAGTCATACTTTTCCTTATGCATATCGTTTCCAGCTTAATAAAACCTTAGGTGACACATTTATTAACGACCACATCCCCATACCCCTCAAGTTCGTGGGGGAACTTTACAGCGTCCTTGTTTTTAAGTCATGCAGCTTCTTCACGTTCTCACTTGATAAAAATACTGTCGTCGTCCTCCCTCCCCCCCCCCCCCTCCGATGACTTTTTAGCTCTTCCCTTTTCTTCCTGTGCCTCTGGTTTCTACACGACCTGCACTTCTAGCATCCTTAAGTAGTCTCTGGTCCCCTTAACTTAAGCTCTAATCTTTATCAAGTCCCAATTATATGTAGCTTGTTGTGGTTTAAAGTAAAACTGCAAAACAAAGTGTAGTCAGTCTAAGTCATTTCAAACACAGGAAAAGTAACGCGCATTCTAGCATTCTTGCTATGGTACAAATGTCAAAAGTTTAGGCAATTAGTATGAAAATTGTTACACACTCATACAAATAAGGTTTTTGTAATGTGATGGGATTGTAAATGGTAAAAGGATAATGGTGCATAGTCCCCACCCACAACTTAAAATGTCTTAAGAACTTTGGGCGGTTGTGACAGACCTGTTATCCCAGAGCTTAGAGGCTGAGGCAGGAGGATTACCGTGAGTTTGAGGCCAGCCCAGGTTAGTGTGAACTCTTGTTTTAGAAAAAATAAAGCAATCCAGTAAAAGCCAACCAAAGATGTACGTCCTGAGAGTTTTCTTCGATGTGTTATATTTTAATAAAAAGTTAAAGATACTTTATAATGCCTGTTCATTGCATATTGATGATTCCTTCCAGAAACTGATGGTGCCTGAACTCCGAAGCTAGTCTTTGTTGTGAATTTCACACATCATTGCTGGTTGTGTGATTCCTTCATTGAAATTTTAGTCTTTTTTTTTTGGTTACTGTTTTTTGTTTTCGAGACAGAGTTTCTCTGTGCAGTCCTGGGTGTCCTGGAACTCACTCAGTAGCCCAGGCTGGCCTCGAATTCAGAGATCCTCTTGCCTCTGCCTCCCGAGTGCTGGGACTAAAAATGTGCACTACTACTACTCAGCTCTGAAATCTCAGTCTTGATTGGTTTGGCCAGCAAATATTTGATTATAATATGTAGTATGAAAGTAAACTTGCTGGCAAACTATACAAATAATACTTGGAATGGAGTTGAATTATGTTGTTTTGAAAAAGGCATCCTAGCTTCTCAGCATGTTCCTGCCACTGTATTGCATCTCATTTTCCTCTTTCGGTTCTTTGCAGCTATGGACTCTAACACTGGTTGACTAGAATGTTCTGTGTGTTGTTATGGAGGTTTCACGGTAACTGTTATTTCAGTGTTTGGGGGAGCAGTTCTTACAGCAGTCTCTATTTCCTCCCTTACATTACCTTAAGTTCCTCTCTTTACACTTCTTACTAAGAATGAAGATTTATACAGATACAGAGGCTCCAAGGAACTTGGTGGTGAGAAACTAAGTTTTGTGTTGAAGATTTGAGTAAAATGAGGAATTGACAGATGCTTAGTATGCTAAGTGAGGCTGATGATCCATGTGTGACACTAATAAAAATATAAATAGCAGCACAGAATCACAGTAGGGTCTTTCTGTATAAACAGGATAGAAAACTGAAAGTTGGGATTGCAGTTGCTAGTTCATGATTCATTCATTAGGCTTCATGTTTTGGTTGTTCATTGTTTAGTGTGGATTAGATTGTGAATTCCCAAACTAGTGTCAGCTTTCATTGAAATGTCTCTTGTTCGGCTGGGATCTAGCTCAGTGCAGAACATGTAACCTAGCATGTATGACCCTTGAGTATCATCATCCCAACATGGCAAAAAAGGTGTGAATTGTTAAACTAGGAAAATTATATTTAGTTAAGTTTCCTAATAATTAATCAGCATAACAAATAGTAGCTTTTGTGCAAGATGCCATGCCGTGCAATGCTATGCTCTTTGGTTGTTCGTGTGAGACACTGGCGCCAAAGAAATAATTGAAGGTCTGGGAAGGCTCAGTTGGTAAAGTGCTTGTAGGTGGCAGTGGCAGCGTGTGCCTAATCTCGGTGCTGGGGAGGAAGGAACGAGAGGATTTTTGGGGCCCACTGGACAGCTAGTCTGTCCAACCAGTGAGAGACCCTGTCTTGGAAATAAGGTTGAAAGAGACACCTGAAGTTGATCTCTGGCCTCCAAACATGTGCTAGCATACACATAATTTTATAAAACTAGTTGAAGGTAGGCATCATACACACCTGTAATCCTAGCACTTGGAAAGGTGAGGCAGAAGGATTGTAGTGAGTTTGAGGGCAACTTGTGATGCAGAGTGAGGGCTTGTTTCACCTCACCTCCCCCAAAATGGAATTTAGAGGCTAGGGGTATATTACTATATTTTCTATTGTAACTAGTGTACCTCATTTGGAGAGAGCTTTCCTAGAATCTGCTTCTCTCTCTCAAATGCTGGGAATCCAGGTATGTACCACTGTTTCTTTTCTTTTCTTCTTCTTCTTTTAATGTGTATGAATGTTTTGCCTGCGTGTATGTCTGTGAATCACGTGCATGTGTGGTACTCTCCTAGGCCAAAAAGAAGGCACCTAGGAATGGCGTTCACAGATAGTTGTGAGCTACCATGTAGGTGTAGGGAATCAACCCAGGATTGTCTATAAGAGTAGCCAGTGAATGCTCTTAACTGATGAGCCATCTGACCCACCCACATGTGGCATACACAACATACACAGATACATGCATACACATAAATAAAAATAAAAAATTTTTTAAAGTATGTTAAAGTGTGTGTGTGTGTGTGATTACTGTTTTTAGAGTTAATGTTTTCCCACTTGTGGTAGATGTAGAAATCTTACCATTATATTGGTTGTTTCACCTTCCTCCCCTTAAGTAATGGTTTTCTTTTTTTATTTTATTTTTTTTTGGAGACAGGGTTTCTCTGTGTTGTTTTGGTGCCTGTCCTGGAACTTACTGTATAGACCAGGCTGGCCCCGAACTCACAGAGATCCGCCTGGCTCTGCCTCCTGAGTGCTGGGATTAAAGGTGTGCGCCATCGCCACCTGGCTAAGTAATGTTTTTCTTAAGTATTACATTTATGTAGATTGAAAATTCCATAAAAATACTGATGTTGTTCTGAACTGTCAAGTTTAACAGAGTTGAGAGAAGCAATCTATTAAATTTATTCATACAAATTCGTCATTTCTGTATCTTTACGTGTGTTTGAGGGGGTAATGTGTGTGATGCTGTTCAGGTCAGAGGATAACTGGAGTTGATTTTCTTCTTCCACCTTCTTGTGAGTTCTGGGGCTTGCCAGCAAGCCCTTTCACACTGAGCTATTTCCTCAGCAGTTCTGCTGAGGACAGAACTTCTTTTTCATTTTCCCTCATGTGATTATGTCTTGTTTCACCTTTAATTCTGAGGGATATTTTGCCGGATGTAAGGTTTCTGGATTGATGGTTTCTTTTTTCCGTATTTTGAAAACGACTTTCTCTTCTTTTGGTTTCCATGATCTTAGGTGAGATTTATAGCCTGTCCCCTCCTTTCTGGTTTTGGGTTCTTGGTTGTGTTGCTGTGTTGGACTCAGGTGATCCTCGCTTCTCATTCCAAGTAGCTGGGGCAATAGGTTCATGCTGAAATCTTTGGTCATTTGAATAGATACACTATAGATAATAGGTAATATATTGCTTTTATCTGGTTTCATTCAGTATTTAAAAAATTTATCTACGGCCAGGTGTGGTGACACACCTTTAATCCCAGAGTTTGGGGAGGCAGAGATAGGTGGATCTCTGAGTTGGAGCCCAGCCTGGTCTACAGAGTGAGTTCCAGGACAGCCAGGGCTACCCAGAGAAACCCTGTCTTGAGGTGCAGGGGACACTGATTCTGATTTCAGCAGTTTGATTATGATGAGATGGGGCATAAATCTCTTTGGGTTGTGTTGTGTTTGGAGTTGAGTCTCTGTGTGTATATGTGTTAAGTCAGAGGAATTTCTAGCTAGTATCTTTTCAAGTAGCTTTTTTTTGCACAGTGCAAAGCTCAAATCTAGGGCATCTTGCAAATGCTTTAGCATTGAGATATATTCCCAGCCCCTCTGGAATTTGATACAAATGTTAGGCTCTTCTGTTGTCTTGCTAATATTTGAGGCTTTGTCCATTAAATTTTTCTTGAGATTATAATTTAATTACATTTCCCCCTTTCCTTTCCTCTTTCCAAGCCCTCCTGTATACCCTTCCCTGCTGTCCTTCAAATTAATGGCCTTTCCCCCCCCCCCATACTTTGTTCTTCCCTGTCCCCCCAATAGAGTTTCTCTGTGTAGCCCTGGTTGTCCTGGAACTCTGTAGACCAGGCTGGCCTGGAACTCAGAGACCCACCTTTCTCTGCCTCCCGAATGCTGGGAATAAAGGTGTGCGCCACCACTGCCTGGTGTACTTTGTTCATTTTTATTTGTGTGTGTTTATGAGTTTGGTATGTATGTGTTTAGTGTATAATGGACATGTATGTGCAAGTGCCCACACCTATTTTCTTGCATGGAATCCAGAAGTGGGTGTCTGTGTCCTCTGTCATATTGTTCTTTTTTTTTTTTTTTTTTTTTGAGTCAGGTTGTCTCTGTGAACCTGAGACTTGAGTTTTCTTGGTGAGGCTGGAAGCCAGCAAGCTTCAGGGAGCCTGGCTCCACTTAAATCAGTATTAAGGTTACAGGCATGTGTGGGGTGTCTGGCTTGTTACATGCTTGCTGGGATGCAAACTTCCATGCTCATGATTGTGCAACAAGTATGTTTAACCACTGAGCTGTCTCCAGTTACGGGTTTATTCATTTTTATTAGTAGATTTTTTTTTTAAAAATCAATAATCTCTTTTTCAAATTGGAGAGTTTTATCTCTCTCTTAAGTGCACTGGCTCTTTCTTCTGTCATTTTCCATTCTGTTGTTGATCCTTTACATCAGTCAAGTTTCTTACTCTTCTTAGATTTCTGTTTGTTTTTAATTATTCTTTTTGTAATTTTTACATGTAGGTAAGTGCACTATGAGCACAGTTGTGAAAGTCAGAAAAGGGAACCATATTCCCTGGCACTGGAGTTGTAAGTGACTATATTGGTGCTGAGAATCAAACCCAGTACTACTTAAGAACCACAGAAATTATCCCCCCCCCACTCCCCCCAGACAGGATTTCTCTGTGTAGCTTTACGCCTTTCCTGGAACTCACAGAGATCTGCCTGCCTCTGCCTCCCGAGTGCTGGGATTAAAGGCATGTGCCACCACCGCCTGGCTAAGAACCACAGAAATCTTGACATTTCCCCCCAACTTAAAACTCTGCATTATGTCCCAATTTTATTATTTTTTGCCTTTGTAACAGTTTTCAAGGTGACAAGGTCGTAGGCCTTGCACTAAATTCTATAACACCATTTATTTCTTTGAATCACTGGTGACAGTTATTTTAATTAGTGATATGAGATATTTCTCTGAGTTATAGATCCCACAGGGCAGTAACTTTTTTCTTTTTAGATTTATTTATGTGTATGAGTGTTTTGATCAAATGTATGTCTGTGTACCATGTGCATGCTTAGTATCCAGGTAGGCCAGAAGAAGGCATTGGATCTGCAACTGGAGTTACAGATGGTTTTGACTGGTGCTGACAGTTGAATCCAGGTCTCCTGCAGGAAGTGCTCTTAACCACTGAGCTGTCTCTCCAGCCCATTTTTCCTAACTAGTGCATCTCTAGACTGTTGTAATAGAAGGCATTCCGTGCATACTTGTTATAGACAGTATTTTAGCATGTAGAGCCCAGAGGTGAACCACCAGTGTTGGTCCTCAGGAGCTGTCAACCTTGTTTTTTGAGACAGAGTTTCTCTGTGGAACAGCTCTGGCTGTCCTGGAACTCCCTTTGTAGACCAGGCTGGCCTCGAATTCAGAGAGATCTGCCTGCCTCTCTGCCTTCCAAGTGCTGGGATTAAAGGTGGGCACCACCACTGCCCATCTCTGAGACTGGAGCTCACCTAGTAAGCTAGGCTGACTGGCTAATGAGTCCTAGGGATCTGCCTCTCTCTGTATCCCTAGCACTGGGATTACAAATATGTGCCATCATGCCAGCTTTTTATATAGTTACTGGGGATTGAACTCGGGTTGTTAGGCTTGAGCAGCAAGTGCTTTGGCAGCTAAGCTGTCTCTGTAGTCTCCTGCTGTCCATAACCCCATTTTCATTTAGGCCTTGCTTGTACATGTGACCTGAGTTGTATTACGGTTTATAGTGCAATAAAGGACTCAGTAGTACATGATACAGATTGTTTACCTGGGGTTTAGTTTCTGGCGAATTTAGCTTTTAGTTTGGTGAGTCTCCTTATATTACCCAGGCTGGAACTCTTTTTTTTTTTTTTCCTCCTTTTTATATTCTTTGTGCCTTTTACATCATCCATCTCCATCTCATTCATTTTCCTGTCCCTTCATATCCACCCTCTGCCCTTGCAACCTCCCCCCCAAAATAAAGTAAAATAAATTTTAAGAAAAAAAAAGGAGGAAAAAAAATCAGTCTGGTCATGGAAGCTGTAGTGTGACACAGTGAGTCACGCAGTATACCCCTTTGTTATATCTGTACTTGTAAGTGTTCATTGCAGAGTCATTGGTCTGTTCCGAGGCCCCTGGTTTCTACTACACTGTTGATGCTGGGCCCTCACTGGAACTCGTCTTGGTTATCTTACTGTTGCTTTGTGTTGTGGAAACCCTGTAGCTTTGGGTCTGCAGGACTGGTCCCTTCATGTGCTCCAGCAGATCACAGATGGGGGGATGTTGGGGTGGGCCAACACATAACCCTGGTTCTGGGCCTGGTTGTTTACACCTTGGTCAGTCCGCCCAGGCCGGAACTCTTTTTTTTGGGGGGGGGGTAAGAAATAGTTTATTCTGGAACCAAAATATGAGTGGCCATGGGCCAGAAAAACAGAGCTTCAGGTTACCCACTTTCTAACAAGGAAGCAGGTTCGTGGAGTTTTATAGTCATAGAACAAAGAAAGTTATAAATCGGGGCATTTTAAAAATACTTTGGTGGAAACATCAGAGAGTTTGGGGAATTTCAGTTTTTTTTTTTTTTTTTTTTTAAAGAATTTATTTATTTATTATGTATACAGTGTTCTGTCTGCACATATCCCTGCAGGCCCGAAGAGGGCACCAGATCTCATTACAGATGGTTGTGAGTCACCATGTGGTTGCTGGGAATTGAATTCAGGACCTTTGGAAGAACAAGCAGTGCTCTTAACCTCTGAGCCATCTCTCCAGCCCGGGGAATTTCAGTTTTAAGCCTAAGATATTATCTGAGAGTATTCCTAGGCCTTCTATTGGTAGAGGATAGAGTTTTGTTAAGTTAATATATTCCAAAGGTTTATATCTATTTACCAGGATGTTAGGTCTACGGAGGCAGGAAAGGACTGGCTATTTGGTAAGCTAGAGACTGCTGGAGATAAATTATAATTAGGCTCAAAACCATAACATTCCAAACTCTTCACAGTCTTGGAAGTTTTAGCCAGGCAGCCTCTGGAGATGCAACTTCTTTTTGGGAATTATTGTTCATAACACCATGACCCATTCTGTGGATAATGGTCAGACACTTTGTCCTCATTCTATAAGTCACCCAGTGATCTCTCAGAGATGGAGGTTACATGTGGGCTTGTTAACACGAAGTTTCCTTCTCTATGGTGGTTCTGTCCAGGCTGGAACTCTTAAGACTCAAGGAATCCTTCCACCTCTTTCTTCAGAATTTAGGGCTACAGATGCCACTCGTGGCTTCCGTTTAAGTTTTATTCTTAGTTCTATCCGTAGTTGCTGGCTGATTTGGTGCAGGTGACTAGAAAGTAAATGATAGTAGTTATTAATGCTTTTCTTTTTTCTTACTTCCTGTCCGTCTCTGCTTATGAGTACCTGAGAATAAGGATGCTGTTTTAATCTGTCAACACATAGTCTGCTAGAGTATTGGGAGTCTAACTCTCAGAAACCTTGTTCTCTGGAACCTGGGATTTTACACATACAATTCCCTGGGCTTGGGAGGTTTTTGGTTTGAGACAGGGTTTTGACTTGTCAAAGTGTACCACCACATCAGGCTTACACTCCCCCTTTACAAGTGTCTGGTTTGTTCTTTAGGACACAGCTTAGGCTTTGCTATCTGGAGAACCTTCCATTATGATTATCCTAAGATGTTGGGTCATTTATTTACAATAGGTTTCTCAGTCTTAGTTCTGTTGAGGTTTTGGGAAGATGTTGTAAGGACATTGTCTTGTTCATTCTTACATGTCTAATGGCATCCTAGGCTTCTACCCACTAGTTGGCAATAGCTTCCCCTCCGGTTATGACAATGCAAGATGTCTGCAGTTACTCCTAAGTGAGACTCTAGAATTATAGTCCTTTTCAAACACTATTATAGCTTCCTGGATTTTAACTATTTTTTTTCTTCGATAGAATATAATTTTCTTGTGAGAGGCGGAAGCTGTATTTATACTCGTTATTTTCCAGTATCTAGCTAGAGTCTGACACGTAATCAATAAATAACTTGTTGGATAGATTGAACATAATTCAGCATAATGGATGAAAGTAATTTGTGACATACAAGTTATCCAATGTAGTATGAAGGTTTCTTGAGGCAATTTCACAAAAGGAAGTATATCCTGTTATCTTCTGAAAGTGCTTTTTACACAGGCAAATACTAGTCCTAGTGTTTGTACATTTTGTGTGTTTTCTTTGTCTCTTCCTTGGTTACTTTGTCAGATCTAGCTTCTACTCGGATATTACATTGTTTTAAAGTTTTGAGTCCAGAAATAAAATTGAGAAGTAGAAATTGTACTGTCCTGAGACAGAATATACAGTGTTCAATGCCCAGTTGACATCCTTGGTGGTTATGTTGACTGTTAATGGCTGTCAGTGCGATTCTTGGTAAATAGTGCTCTCTTGTAGAATTCCATAGAGCAGGTTCCTGCTTGGATTCCTCACCTCCCTTGTAGAAAGAACTCTCTGTGCCTGAGTAGATGCTAATGATATTTTTGTGATACTGGACAGTAATTTTTCTCAAAGGCTCAAATTTAGTAGCAATATTTGAGAAATTAACATATGTTGAATTTGGCTGTAACTTTGTCAATCTTTTTAAAAAGATCACCATTTTTGAGAGTTGTTTTTAGTTATTTATTTATTAAAATAGGAGTACTTCCTGCCTCTTTGTTTTGATGTTGTTGTTGTTTGGGGTTTTTGTTTTTTGAGACAGTTTGTCTCTATAGCAGTGGCTGTCATGGAACTCATGTAGACCAAGCTGGCTTTAAACTCACAGAGATCTGCCTGCCTTGGCTTCCTGAGTGTTGGGACTGAAGGTGTGTGTCACCATACCTGGCCTCCTTGTCTTTTTAATCACCCTATTCCTGTGGCCAATAGCTACACACTAATTTTATCTGTCACCAGATTCTTTCAGATTTTTTTTTAAAGATTTATTTATTAACCATGTACATAATATGCCTGTACACCAGAATAAGGCACCAGATCTCATTATAGATGGTTGTGAGTCACCATGTGGTTGCTGGGAATTGAACTCAGGACCTCTGGAAGAACAGCCAGTGCTCTTAACCCCTGAGCTATCTCTCCAGCCCTCTTTCAGATTTTATATCCACTTATTCCTATTCAGTCAGTTCTTTGAACAATGGTAAAATGATATGTAAACAAGATGTTTAGATCATGTCATTGTATTAGAAAAATACAATGGGGCAGGGGATAGCTGAGTGGTAGAGATGTGCTTAGCGTGCACATGGCTCTGCTTCAATTCCCAGCACT
>CABHPH010062396.1:0-12239 GCA_902168325.1 Peromyscus nudipes
GGGGGACAAGCAGGTGAATCAGGAGGCACCAGGTTAGCAGAGCAAGCTTCATCTCTGGGTCTTCAGTGTAGCTTTAACTTCAAGGAATCAGTAGGATGTTTGGACACTCTCCAGGTTCCATCTGGATGTTCCTCAGCTGCAGGCACCATGGGTTGGGAGTGGGTGTGGTGGATCCAAGTGGAGATGCTGTCCACTTTGAGAGCCGTTGGGGTGGTCAAGATGCCTTCCACTGTGGCTCCAGGGACTTGCATTGATGTCTCCGGATCAGGACCCAGTCTCCAGGCTTGAAATTGTGAGGCTCAAGGGGAGAGGAGGATGAGTACAGGGCCCACAGTTGAGGCCAAATGTCTTTCTGCACTAGGGTCAGAGTTTTTAGGCTCTCAAGAATGTCTACCTCTTCTGGTGGCAGAATCAACTCAGTCTGGAGGCTAGGCACAAGGGGTGGAGATAGACCATACATTATTTCAAAGGGTGTCATCCTCAGCTGATAAGAGGAGTTCCTTACATGGAAAAAGGCAAAGGGGAGGAGAGTCACCCAGTCACCACCAGTCTCTAGGGCTAATTTGATTAGGGTATCTTTTAGGGTGCGGTTCATTCTTTCTATCTGGCCTGAGCTCTGGGGTCTGTAAGCACAATGTAGTTTCCACTCAGTCCCCAATGCAGTGGCTATTCCCTGACTTACCTGCAAGATGAAGGCTGGGCCATTGTCTGACCCGATCATGTGTGGGAAGCCAAACCTGGGGAGGATTTCTTCCAGTATCTTCTTGGCCACCACATGAGCTGTCTCATGTTTGGTGGGGTAGGCTTCAGTCCATCCATCCTGAAAAGATGTCTACAAGAACCAGCAGGTATTTATATCTATATTTACCTGGTTTGATCTCTGTGAAGTCTATTTCCCAGTATGTACCTGGGCGAGTCCTTCTCATTCAGGTGCCCTTTTCTCCTTTTGCTTTGTAGACGTTTACCAGTTGGCAAGCTTTGCACTCCATCACAATTTTGTTGATCAGGTGGCTGGCCTGTTGAATCTTCAGTGGGGAACCAGAGATCAATTCTCTCAGCTTTCAAGTCCCCAAGTGGGAGGTCTGAGGGATTCTTATGAGTACATGCTTTCCTAGTAATCTCAGTAGCAGTATTTTTCCTGAAGGTAGTTGCCACCAGCTGTAGATGTAACCAACCGCCTTATTAAATAATAAACACAAAGCCAATGTAAGGATGAAAGCCCAAAGAGGTCAGAGCTAAGAGTCTTACCCGCTTTTCTGCCAGCTAGCTTCTCCCGCCAAGAGACCTCTCCGAAAAGGGAGTTACTTCCTGTGCGTTTGACTTATAAAGAGTCCTTGTTCTTCCTTCTCATTGGTTGTAAACCCAACTACGTGACTGCCTCGTCACTGCCTCTCTGTACAGACCTCCCAAGTCTTCTATGGTTGGTATTGAGATTAAGGGCGTGTGTCTCCAATGCTGGCTGTATCCTTGAACACACAGAGATCTACCTAGTTCTGCTTACCAAGTGCTGGGGTTAAAGGCGTGGACCACCACCGCCCCTTACCAAGTGCTGGGATTAAAGGCGTGGACCACCACCGCCCTGGCTTTCGCTATGGCTTGCTAATAGCTCTGACCTCTAGGCAACTTTATTTATTAACATACAAATAAAATCACATTTCAGTACAATTAGAATACCACTATAGTTGTCATTGTGACTTCTTGTGGACATGATTATGCTATGGAAAGGAATACCTCTGTCCTCTTTCAATGCTCACTTTCTACAAGACAATGACCCATCTTGAATGTTCTAGGTAGTCTTCAGAACCCATGGAACTTTATTAAATATTTGGGACACCCCACAGCTCCTCCCTAATGTCCTCACAAATCTCTAGGATGAGAAAGAGCCTTTCACAAGCAGTGAGGTCTGAGGTGTGAGCAGAAGGCAGTGCCTAGATCATTCTCAACTAGAACAGTACCAGGCCATATGTGATGATTCTGCCACTCCAGCTGCTTGACCACACACGCTCAGTTCAGTAGCTAAGCAAGGGGTCTTATGTCCAATGTCATCAGTGTGCTGCATGATCATGCAAATGCACGCAGCACAGTCACGCAATCAGCACATGCGTGGCAAAGCTCCATAAGCCCACCTGCGCATGTGCAGGGTTCAATAAAATCCAGATACAGACTCCTCCACTCTCTTATCTCTATTCTCTCCTCCCCTCCTCTCTCTCCTGCATGTGTGTCTCCTCCAGGCCTGGCCACACTCTCTTCTGTTCCCCCTTCCTCCTAATAAAGCTCTGATACTGAGTTTTGTTATGTCTCATGACCTTTTTACCCAGTAATGGTGCCGCTTATTATTTTTAAAAACAACACCAAAGAACGCTCAAAATAGCAGAGAGTGAGGGGGTACAGGTTAGAACCCCAGACATGTTGCTGTGAGTTCTGTAACCAGATAGCTCACTGGTAAATATTCCAAAACTAATGTGTGTTCATTTCACTGTTTTACATTTAAATGAAGACCGAGAAAATGATTTTTACATATAAAGAGAATTGGCAGGAAAGGAAGCTTTAAAAGTTTGGAAGGGCTGGAGGGATGGCTCAGAGGTTAAAAGCACTGACTACTCTTTCAGAGGTCCTGAGTTCAATTCCCAGCAACCACATGATGGCTCACAACCATCTATGATGGGATCTGGTGCCCTCTTCTGGCCTGCAGGCAGAACATTATATACCTAATAAATAAATCTTTAAAAAAAGTTTGGAAACCACAAGTACATATAAAATCTCCATCCAAGAGAATGAGGCATAACAAAGGGGTTGAATTACTTATATTTACCATGCAAGCTGCTTAATTTGTAATAGGACATTTCAGATTCAAATACAATACACTAGTAAATTGTTTTATTGAAATATGTTAAAAAATTGAAGTTATAATTTGAAGAGATAGCTGGCCCTATTTCTCTCATAAATGGCAACCCAAACATTCTTCTGGCCATATTAGAATAAGAAGTTCATTTGTTTGTTTTTCAAACTGTGATTCAAAGAAACTTCATGATTAGGCAATGGTTCTTTGGTGCAGAGAATGAAATTTACATTGAAGTATTTTTACTTCCTTTTGATATGATATATGCTATTTTCAATGTTTTCAATTCCAGCTAGTTTTCCAACTATTAAATAAAATGAGGCTATTTTATATAGTCTGATGAGTTATTATTCATGTTTCAAGGGACCTGAAAAAAACCCTGTAGGTTAGAGGTAGATAAGGAATTGAACAAACATGCTTGACAAGCTTAACTGAAGTTCCTGATGACTTAAATACTCACAGAAGGCCCTGGCTTCTAATCTCTGTGTCAACAGGAAAATAAAATATTCATTCCTTCAAAACATCTCTATTGAGTGGCTAATGTATGTTGGTACCCTGTTGGACACTGTTCCTACTTTAGTCCACTATTGGACATATAGCTCACTGTTGGAGAGAAATATTTTGGAAAATATTAAAAATAGGAAGAACCAGTTTAGAGGATGGAATAGTTAAAAGGTAAGAAAAACTGAGCTAGTAATCTAATATTTAGGGTAAGAGAACTACACTGAAGAGAGGAGAGGGGCCTCAGAAACACAGCCTTCCTCTTTGGCTTTGCCTGAGGACTTATCACATTTTCAACCCTAATAAGGCTCAAGGCAGGCCCAGTAGAGAAACTGGGGGCTCTGCCAGTTGGAGAATTCTACCAATAGTTTTTCTTTTCTTTTCTATTCCCTGCTCTTTTCGTCCAGTATCAGGACTAAATGTGCTGGAAAAGTATGTTTCAGCTACCATGCTTTCTCCCTCTCCCCTTTCCTCACAGTACAACTCTGCTTTTGAATAAGCAAGCCCCTCCATGAGCCCTTAGCAGCCCTTGCACATTTGAGAAGCCTTCCATTTTCAGCTTGACAACTAGAATTTACCTGCAAGATAAGGATCTTGATCTTTAGGTGTTGTTGATGCCACCATCATTCCTTCCTTAGTCTCTGGTTAACAATAATAGTAAAAAAACTTTGGGAAGCAGGCAGCTCAGAACCGGCTGGTTCCTTGCTTAGGAAGCATGCTTTTTGTAGAGGGATAAGGTTATAGCTGCAATTGCACAACTCCAGCCATGAGGTCAGTGAACAAGCTGCTCCCCACACTTAACCCCATAAGGAGGGTCTCCCAGACCTGTGAAAGCAGGGGAAGTAGCTGATTTTTCTTGAATACAGAAGCTAATTGAACACCCCATGTGTTCTAGGGCTCTCTTGCAACTGCTTTCATTCTCAAAGTGTAGGATCCTAACAGCAGTCTGCAGAACTCAATCCCATTTATTTTGAGGGACTTGAGAAGGGAAAGGAAGGGGAGGAGAAGATGGAAGATGGGGCCTGTATAAGTCTGGATCCTCAGGGGACAGACTGGCCGGGTTCTGAGCCACAGGGAGGCATGTGATTGGGTGTGATCCTCAGTCTGCCTGTTTCACAGGCACAGGAGGTGGGAACGGGAGTGGGTGGAGGAAAGAATAACTAGGCCTATGGCCCAGTACGCAAAACAAGGAGCCTTTAAGGATGTTCAGTGTGTTCTGCCCAGATTAGGACCCCCAAAGAGACCACCAGAGACCAAAGATATCCAGAATGCAATAGCAAGGCTTACTTCTTAATACAAGCCAGCAGGGAGCCCTTGTCCACAGCGCCCGGCTAATTGAGGCACGGAGGAGAGTTCCTCTTGAGGAGGTTAGTTTTTGAAGGCAAAAAACCACAAAATTCTTCAGAGAGGAGGGGGTTAGTACGGGTCCACCCTTGATTGGTCCAGTTTTCCTGAGCTTGGACTTTATCTTATTTTTTGCTCTGTCAGGAATTTTACAGCCCATCTCCCAAATTTGGTCATGTTATCTCGGGGGAGGGGGCGTCTTGTGGTTAGTTACCACCAGACAGTCTGATTTTGTACTTTTAAAACTTCTGACTTCACCCTGTCTGGTAATGGGGAACTGACTCGGTTCTGGCTATTTTAAGATGTCCCTTTCCTCAGCTCTCCGGGCCTTAGGGGGAATTGGGGTGGGGGTCTCTCATTCCCTCGTTCTCTTGTCATGGGCCCCTAACTTGTTCTAGTTCATGAGATTCCCATGTCCTCACTTCAGGGTCTGCATATGACTCGTACTCGGTAGTCCCGACTTGAGTATAACCCCGATGCACCATGAGTTGTATGGTGCCTAGTCTTTGTCTCATATACTGTAGTAGCTTGTTTATGATATAAGGTCTAAAAGTGATGGCTACCAAGAAAAGTATTAAGGGCCCTATGAGGTATGAGACCAGAGCAGTAAGCCAGGGGAACTGGGAGTACCAGTTCTCGAACCAACTTTGGGTAGCTTCATGTTCTCTTTTTCTTTTTACTAAACCTTCCCTGACTTTTGTCATGGAATCTTTAACTATTCCTGAATGATCTGCATAAAAACAACATTCTTCCCCCAGGGCTTCACATAGCCCATTTTCCTTCAAGAATTACATGTCTAGTCCCCTCCTGTTTTGTAGGACTACTTCAGCTAGTAAAGACAGAGAGTCCTGTAGGTGGGTGATGGAGGTTTCTATTCTTGGAATATCTTCATCTATTGATATGTGGAGGTCCACATAATAGCATTGCTGGGTGACGAGGGAAGCCGCCCCTGTCCCCAATCCTGCTATGTTAGTGCTTATTAAAATAGCAAGGGTAAGGTCTGTGACTGGCTTTCTTTTTTGTCTGAGGGAATACTGAGTGGCTTCACTGAGGCTAGACAGCTCCTCTGCAGCATGGAAAACCACTTGGGGGACTAGGCGTACGAGGACACAGAACCCTCCAATTTAGTTCAGCATAGCAACATGGACGCAGGGTGTTAGACCAGAGGAGCATGTCCACCAAGTGTTGTCTGCTGGGACCAGATACCCAGCTTGGCTGGCAATAGACTTGGTATGATTACAAAGAGGCAGGAAGTGGTAGGGCACATTCCTATACATAGTCCCTGACCCAAGACTTGTTCAAGGGTCAGGGAAATATTTGAATGCCATCGGCAAGACCCTATAGCCTCCTTTTGTTCCTGCACCCAGGGCTGTCATTGAGGGGCAACACAGCCACTCCCTTGTAATATGGTGGCTTTGCAATATGGCATAGCCAACAGGAGGTGGTCAACTGCGGTCTGGAGCTGTTCAAGAGTAAGAATGACTGTTGCAAGATTGTAAACAAGGGATCTGGGGGCCTCAAGGGTCTTTCAGACATGGTTTCAGTCACCCAGGATGCTTTAGGTATAGATGCAACCGACATGTTAGGGGCATCCATGGGTGTGGTGGAGTTAGAGGGAGAGAGAGGTTTTTTTCTCCATTAGGCTAGGATTGATTATCTTATTAGGCCCCACTGCCACGATCAGAGGTGGTGTTGCAACCAGCCTTAAGAATAGGATCCCCATATCTCCTTTGCCTGGGAGGTATAGTCGAAGCCCCCAAATTTTGCCTGTCAACCAATCAAACTTTTTTCCTTCTTCATTAAAGGTAATAGTGATTGTGGACTCCCCATAGTAGGGGTGAGTGAAGGAGACCAGGTCTTGTTTGCTAGTCCCCCATCTAGAGGCACTAGTTTCACAACCCCAAGCAGCACAATAATATGCCTCAGGTCCCCTGCATTGGCAAGTTTGCTTACCCCCTGGGCAAATGTCCAGTTACTATACCAACAAGTGGGGTAGACATGTTTGGGGAAGACCTGGTCAGTATCAGCTGATGTCCATGAATCCTTTGCTAGGGTGCATAAATCAAAGGTTAACCAGGGGTACCAAATACCTAAGGGATGGGTCTCAGTGGCCAATTTAAAAGTTCGTCTAGTCTCAGGATTGGTCAGGGTCCAGGTCAGGCTCCAAGGTGCATGGGGGTTAGTTTGGGGTTTTGCCTCTCCCTGGGGGACAAGCAGGTGAATCAGGAGGCACCAGGTTAGCAGAGCAAGCTTCATCTCTGGGTCTTCAGTGTAGCTTTAACTTCAAGGAATCAGTAGGATGTTTGGACACTCTCCAGGTTCCATCTGGATGTTCCTCAGCTGCAGGCACCATGGGTTGGGAGTGGGTGTGGTGGATCCAAGTGGAGATGCTGTCCACTTTGAGAGCCGTTGGGGTGGTCAAGATGCCTTCCACTGTGGCTCCAGGGACTTGCATTGATGTCTCCGGATCAGGACCCAGTCTCCAGGCTTGAAATTGTGAGGCTCAAGGGGAGAGGAGGATGAGTACAGGGCCCACAGTTGAGGCCAAATGTCTTTCTGCACTAGGGTCAGAGTTTTTAGGCTCTCAAGAATGTCTACCTCTTCTGGTGGCAGAATCAACTCAGTCTGGAGGCTAGGCACAAGGGGTGGAGATAGACCATACATTATTTCAAAGGGTGTCATCCTCAGCTGATAAGAGGAGTTCCTTACATGGAAAAAGGCAAAGGGGAGGAGAGTCACCCAGTCACCACCAGTCTCTAGGGCTAATTTGATTAGGGTATCTTTTAGGGTGCGGTTCATTCTTTCTATCTGGCCTGAGCTCTGGGGTCTGTAAGCACAATGTAGTTTCCACTCAGTCCCCAATGCAGTGGCTATTCCCTGACTTACCTGCAAGATGAAGGCTGGGCCATTGTCTGACCCGATCATGTGTGGGAAGCCAAACCTGGGGAGGATTTCTTCCAGTATCTTCTTGGCCACCACATGAGCTGTCTCATGTTTGGTGGGGTAGGCTTCAGTCCATCCATCCTGAAAAGATGTCTACAAGAACCAGCAGGTATTTATATCTATATTTACCTGGTTTGATCTCTGTGAAGTCTATTTCCCAGTATGTACCTGGGCGAGTCCTTCTCATTCAGGTGCCCTTTTCTCCTTTTGCTTTGTAGACGTTTACCAGTTGGCAAGCTTTGCACTCCATCACAATTTTGTTGATCAGGTGGCTGGCCTGTTGAATCTTCAGTGGGGAACCAGAGATCAATTCTCTCAGCTTTCAAGTCCCCAAGTGGGAGGTCTGAGGGATTCTTATGAGTACATGCTTTCCTAGTAATCTCAGTAGCAGTATTTTTCCTGAAGGTAGTTGCCACCAGCTGTAGATGTAACCAACCGCCTTATTAAATAATAAACACAAAGCCAATGTAAGGATGAAAGCCCAAAGAGGTCAGAGCTAAGAGTCTTACCCGCTTTTCTGCCAGCTAGCTTCTCCCGCCAAGAGACCTCTCCGAAAAGGGAGTTACTTCCTGTGCGTTTGACTTATAAAGAGTCCTTGTTCTTCCTTCTCATTGGTTGTAAACCCAACTACGTGACTGCCTCGTCACTGCCTCTCTGTACAGACCTCCCAAGTCTTCTATGGTTGGTATTGAGATTAAGGGCGTGTGTCTCCAATGCTGGCTGTATCCTTGAACACACAGAGATCTACCTAGTTCTGCTTACCAAGTGCTGGGGTTAAAGGCGTGGACCACCACCGCCCCTTACCAAGTGCTGGGATTAAAGGCGTGGACCACCACCGCCCTGGCTTTCGCTATGGCTTGCTAATAGCTCTGACCTCTAGGCAACTTTATTTATTAACATACAAATAAAATCACATTTCAGTACAATTAGAATACCACTATAGTTGTCATTGTGACTTCTTGTGGACATGATTATGCTATGGAAAGGAATACCTCTGTCCTCTTTCAATGCTCACTTTCTACAAGACAATGACCCATCTTGAATGTTCTAGGTAGTCTTCAGAACCCATGGAACTTTATTAAATATTTGGGACACCCCACAGCTCCTCCCTAATGTCCTCACAAATCTCTAGGATGAGAAAGAGCCTTTCACAAGCAGTGAGGTCTGAGGTGTGAGCAGAAGGCAGTGCCTAGATCATTCTCAACTAGAACAGTACCAGGCCATATGTGATGATTCTGCCACTCCAGCTGCTTGACCACACACGCTCAGTTCAGTAGCTAAGCAAGGGGTCTTATGTCCAATGTCATCAGTGTGCTGCATGATCATGCAAATGCACGCAGCACAGTCACGCAATCAGCACATGCGTGGCAAAGCTCCATAAGCCCACCTGCGCATGTGCAGGGTTCAATAAAATCCAGATACAGACTCCTCCACTCTCTTATCTCTATTCTCTCCTCCCCTCCTCTCTCTCCTGCATGTGTGTCTCCTCCAGGCCTGGCCACACTCTCTTCTGTTCCCCCTTCCTCCTAATAAAGCTCTGATACTGAGTTTTGTTATGTCTCATGACCTTTTTACCCAGTAATGGTGCCGCTTATTATTTTTAAAAACAACACCAAAGAACGCTCAAAATAGCAGAGAGTGAGGGGGTACAGGTTAGAACCCCAGACATGTTGCTGTGAGTTCTGTAACCAGATAGCTCACTGGTAAATATTCCAAAACTAATGTGTGTTCATTTCACTGTTTTACATTTAAATGAAGACCGAGAAAATGATTTTTACATATAAAGAGAATTGGCAGGAAAGGAAGCTTTAAAAGTTTGGAAGGGCTGGAGGGATGGCTCAGAGGTTAAAAGCACTGACTACTCTTTCAGAGGTCCTGAGTTCAATTCCCAGCAACCACATGATGGCTCACAACCATCTATGATGGGATCTGGTGCCCTCTTCTGGCCTGCAGGCAGAACATTATATACCTAATAAATAAATCTTTAAAAAAAGTTTGGAAACCACAAGTACATATAAAATCTCCATCCAAGAGAATGAGGCATAACAAAGGGGTTGAATTACTTATATTTACCATGCAAGCTGCTTAATTTGTAATAGGACATTTCAGATTCAAATACAATACACTAGTAAATTGTTTTATTGAAATATGTTAAAAAATTGAAGTTATAATTTGAAGAGATAGCTGGCCCTATTTCTCTCATAAATGGCAACCCAAACATTCTTCTGGCCATATTAGAATAAGAAGTTCATTTGTTTGTTTTTCAAACTGTGATTCAAAGAAACTTCATGATTAGGCAATGGTTCTTTGGTGCAGAGAATGAAATTTACATTGAAGTATTTTTACTTCCTTTTGATATGATATATGCTATTTTCAATGTTTTCAATTCCAGCTAGTTTTCCAACTATTAAATAAAATGAGGCTATTTTATATAGTCTGATGAGTTATTATTCATGTTTCAAGGGACCTGAAAAAAACCCTGTAGGTTAGAGGTAGATAAGGAATTGAACAAACATGCTTGACAAGCTTAACTGAAGTTCCTGATGACTTAAATACTCACAGAAGGCCCTGGCTTCTAATCTCTGTGTCAACAGGAAAATAAAATATTCATTCCTTCAAAACATCTCTATTGAGTGGCTAATGTATGTTGGTACCCTGTTGGACACTGTTCCTACTTTAGTCCACTATTGGACATATAGCTCACTGTTGGAGAGAAATATTTTGGAAAATATTAAAAATAGGAAGAACCAGTTTAGAGGATGGAATAGTTAAAAGGTAAGAAAAACTGAGCTAGTAATCTAATATTTAGGGTAAGAGAACTACACTGAAGAGAGGAGAGGGGCCTCAGAAACACAGCCTTCCTCTTTGGCTTTGCCTGAGGACTTATCACATTTTCAACCCTAATAAGGCTCAAGGCAGGCCCAGTAGAGAAACTGGGGGCTCTGCCAGTTGGAGAATTCTACCAATAGTTTTTCTTTTCTTTTCTATTCCCTGCTCTTTTCGTCCAGTATCAGGACTAAATGTGCTGGAAAAGTATGTTTCAGCTACCATGCTTTCTCCCTCTCCCCTTTCCTCACAGTACAACTCTGCTTTTGAATAAGCAAGCCCCTCCATGAGCCCTTAGCAGCCCTTGCACATTTGAGAAGCCTTCCATTTTCAGCTTGACAACTAGAATTTACCTGCAAGATAAGGATCTTGATCTTTAGGTGTTGTTGATGCCACCATCATTCCTTCCTTAGTCTCTGGTTAACAATAATAGTAAAAAAACTTTGGGAAGCAGGCAGCTCAGAACCGGCTGGTTCCTTGCTTAGGAAGCATGCTTTTTGTAGAGGGATAAGGTTATAGCTGCAATTGCACAACTCCAGCCATGAGGTCAGTGAACAAGCTGCTCCCCACACTTAACCCCATAAGGAGGGTCTCCCAGACCTGTGAAAGCAGGGGAAGTAGCTGATTTTTCTTGAATACAGAAGCTAATTGAACACCCCATGTGTTCTAGGGCTCTCTTGCAACTGCTTTCATTCTCAAAGTGTAGGATCCTAACAGCAGTCTGCAGAACTCAATCCCATTTATTTTGAGGGACTTGAGAAGGGAAAGGAAGGGGAGGAGAAGATGGAAGATGGGGCCTGTATAAGTCTGGATCCTCAGGGGACAGACTGGCCGGGTTCTGAGCCACAGGGAGGCATGTGATTGGGTGTGATCCTCAGTCTGCCTGTTTCACAGGCACAGGAGGTGGGAACGGGAGTGGGTGGAGGAAAGAATAACTAGGCCTATGGCCCAGTACGCAAAACAAGGAGCCTTTAAGGATGTTCAGTGTGTTCTGCCCAGATTAGGACCCCCAAAGAGACCACCAGAGACCAAAGATATCCAGAATGCAATAGCAAGGCTTACTTCTTAATACAAGCCAGCAGGGAGCCCTTGTCCACAGCGCCCGGCTAATTGAGGCACGGAGGAGAGTTCCTCTTGAGGAGGTTAGTTTTTGAAGGCAAAAAACCACAAAATTCTTCAGAGAGGAGGGGGTTAGTACGGGTCCACCCTTGATTGGTCCAGTTTTCCTGAGCTTGGACTTTATCTTATTTTTTGCTCTGTCAGGAATTTTACAGCCCATCTCCCAAATTTGGTCATGTTATCTCGGGGGAGGGGGCGTCTTGTGGTTAGTTACCACCAGACAGTCTGATTTTGTACTTTTAAAACTTCTGACTTCACCCTGTCTGGTAATGGGGAACTGACTCGGTTCTGGCTATTTTAAGATGTCCCTTTCCTCAGCTCTCCGGGCCTTAGGGGGAATTGGGGTGGGGGTCTCTCATTCCCTCGTTCTCTTGTCATGGGCCCCTAACTTGTTCTAGTTCATGAGATTCCCATGTCCTCACTTCAGGGTCTGCATATGACTCGTACTCGGTAGTCCCGACTTGAGTATAACCCCGATGCACCATGAGTTGTATGGTGCCTAGTCTTTGTCTCATATACTGTAGTAGCTTGTTTATGATATAAGGTCTAAAAGTGATGGCTACCAAGAAAAGTATTAAGGGCCCTATGAGGTATGAGACCAGAGCAGTAAGCCAGGGGAACTGGGAGTACCAGTTCTCGAACCAACTTTGGGTAGCTTCATGTTCTC
>CABHPH010062398.1:0-28311 GCA_902168325.1 Peromyscus nudipes
TTTGGTCATCCCAGTGCCTTTCAAGTACATAAAAGAACACATACTGGCGAGAAACCCTATGAATGTCATCAATGTTGTAGAGCCTTTGCATATCATAGTAGTCTTCAAAGGCATAAAAAAACACACACTGGCAAGAAACCCTATTAATATAATGAATGTGGTAAAGCCTTTGCTTATCACAGTGCTTTCAAATGAATAAAAGAATATATACTGAAAAGAAACCCTATGAATTTAATCATTGTGGTAAAGACTTGGTATTTTCCAATGCTCTTCCAAGACATAAAAAAACACATACTGGAGAGAAACCTTATGAATGTAATTAGTGTGACAAAGCCTTTGCACATCATCATAATCTTCAAGTACATAAAGGAACTCATACTGGAGAAAAACCCTATGAATATAAACAATATGGCAAAGCCTTTGTACAACAGAGTATACTCTTCAAGTCCATAAAAGAACACATACTGTAAAGAAATCCTATGAATGTTATTAACGTCTTAAAGCCTAGTCACAATACATGGTAACCTTATAACTGTATAATGTCTAGTATGTAACTGGTCTCTTAATGCCTTTGAATATAACAGTAGACTTAGGGAGTCTGGAAGATCTAATAGTAAAATGAATCTAAATATATGTGAATTGATATGATCTTTAGCCAACAAAAGGTTTGAGGTTGGATGTGCCTTGTTCTGTTTCTCTGATCTTTCACTGTTCACTCCAAATACTGGCTCTGGGTTTGTTTGTATTAATAAGACCTTTTGAAATTTGTCTATGTCTGGTGCCCTACTTATCATGTACAAATTCATGTAAAAGCGACTTTCTTGTGACCTTGCAGGCCCCAGCAAAATCCTGAGCTGCATGGGGCTGGGTGTGGTGGTGCATGCTGGTAGGATTTGCTGACAGAGGCAGAAGCAGGAGAATCTCAAGTTCAAGGCCAGCCAGGGAGGATTGTTGAGCAGAAGCTGTGGCTGGGCCAGGCTACAAATGATACTGGTGGGACCATGGAGGTGGTGGCTTCTGCTTCAAGTTGCCAACTACTTCTCATCATGTTGGTGGAAATGGCAACACTGCTCCTGGAGAAAAAGAGTTTATTGCTGCTTGTTCAGAGAACAATGGCCACGACCATCTTGTTACAAGAAAGCATTAACAAAGGTCAGTTTGGAGAAGTTTGTTGAGGCAAGTCAAGGGGAGAAGTTGCTGTGAACATATTCTCTTCTAAGGAAAAACATTTGGGGTTCTCAGAGACAGACATTTATCAGAGTATGATTGCTCCAAACCACAGAGGAGGAAAAAAATTCTACAGGGAACCATGACCATGCCTAAAAGCAACTTTGAAATTCTCAAAAGGATGACAGAATCCCACAATGATGATTACAAATGGAATATGATAAAGCCAATAAGCTAATTAACACCACCTAAGGATATGCTTTGGACTACAAACTGCTCAAGACAATTTTGAGATGGCTAGCTGAGATGATCCAGCTTCACAGACTACTCAAATTTCCATTATGCAGAGACTGGACAAATGATACAGTACTTGACAATTAACCCAAATATTTTCCTTTCAGAAATCCGTAAAGATATCTTCACCACTAGACAGCAGGAAGTATTTTTAAGAATACAACACCCACATTCCCAAGAGGTGGGGTGGGTGGTATTTTGGTCATTTAAAGAGTTATGGATATGGTCATTATTTGTGATGGTTGGTTACAAGATGTTAATCCATTAATTGTCAAAAAAAGTAAAACAAAGTTGATTAGATACAGGGTTCCTTTTTTAAAAAAAGGGAAAAGAAAAGAAAAAAGGATAGAGAAAAGGGGAGATGTTGAATCTACTCCGAAAAAATGAAGTTATAGAAGTGCTAAGATAAAAGGTAGATCTTTGCATCTACTCAGAAAAGAAAAAAAGAAAGAATATGGATATGATATAATAAAGAGATTATTGAATATACTTTTTAAAAGGAACTACTTGTTTTTTTTATTTATTTTTTTTGGAACTACTTGTTTTAAATAGGTTAATGTCAGGAAGAGATGTCAGGAAGGAGAAAAGCATAGAAGGCATGCACACAAGGAACTAGAATGTATTTAAGCTTGTAAGCTTTTGAGCAGCAGTTTAGCTGAGATCCATTTGAGTGAGCACTCAGAGGCTTCCAGTTGGAGGAAACAATATCAACTGAGAAGTTAGCATTTTGTGAGGTTGGATGTGGCTTGTTCTATTTGTCTGATGTTTCAGCATTCACCCCAATACTTGGCTCTGGGTTTGTCTTTATTAATAAGACCTTAGGAAATTTATCTAAAAAGGTTATTTATTCTGGAGACAAAAATTTGACACATATCAATAATCTGTTCAAGAATTATGATGTCCTTTATTTTTTCACACCTGAATAATTAAATGGACAAAAGGCTTATGAATTTAAATGATAAGGTTACTCTCTTAGATTTCATGCATCTCTTTAATTACATGAGATAATGAATCTAGGTGCAAAATCCAGTTCATAGATATGTACTATTGCCTTGTCTGCTGTTTTGATAAAACATCATGTCTAAGTGAACTAAAAAAAGTTTAATTTGCCCTTGGTTCCAGAGCAATCCATGAACCCTGTGAAAGTGGCATGGAAACAAGTATTAGACATGGCAGCTAACGTGGGAGGGTAATTCACATCCTTTACATGCAACATAAGAAGAAAGTGTAAATTGGAAATGCTGCACAGATGTAAATTCTCAGGTCAACCCCCAGTGACATATTTTTCCAGCAGAGAAGTACTTCCTAAATCTTCCCAAATGATATCAGAGACTGAAAAGGATTGACTTCTCTGACTTCAAGCCTAAATGCTTGCTTTTTGTTACATGAACCAATACATGATGGAGAAAATCTCTGTAACTTTTTAGGTGCATGAACACCCTTGTAACAGGAATTACATAGAAAAACATTCATGATTGAAAATTAATTTAAAGATTTGTTTTCATTTTAGCTATTCAATGTCTGTGTGTCTTTGTGTGTGTATGTGTAGGTGCATTCTGGTTTCCAAGAAGGTAAGACCCTTGGAGCTTCTTGTAGCAGTAATTACTGGAAGTCATCTGGACCACCAGACCTTGGTCCATGGAATAAACTTGTATTAGAGGCTTGGCCATGTCTCTATCCCTGTCAATATTATAAAGATTTTTTATATCACCTTGATTAAGACTAGTTAACAGTTGTTTTCAGTTTCAAGGAAAAAAAAATATTTCAAGTCTTTTTAATTGTAGCCTTGAAGTAAGAAAATTATTAACCAAGTTCACTAAATAATGATGTGAAGACCACATTGCATGTTCTATTTTGCCACATTTGAGGTAGATATTGAGGTGTGGGATATGTGTGACAAATCCAATTAATGAAGTTTATTTTGTGTTCCTTCTGTTCCTTCTATGGGTTTTGTTAATTTTTTTCCTTCACTTTGTGAGAATTACCTGCTACAAATTATAGAATAGGATGGCTATCATCTAAGTGTTCCATTTTTGTTTAAATGTCACACAGTATGTGATCATACTTTTCAAGTAAGGGTGTCTGGCAAAGGGTGGCAGATTTTTGTTCCTGTTTTTATTTTTCATAATTTGTCACAATTTCCTTTGAAATGTTTATTATCCAGCCTGGCTTGAATGTCAGTATTTTGTCATGAATACATTAGAATTCAGGATCCTTGTGTGTCAGTCTCCTGAGTACAAGTCTAAGTAGTGCTGTGGGATGTTCTTTATGTTCAGAATCTGTTGCTCTGATTGGTTAATAAATAAAATGCTGATTGGCAAGTGGCCAGGTAGGAAGTATAGATGGGGCAAAGAGAGAGAAAAATTCTGGGAACAGAAAGGCTTAGAGAGAGACGCCAGCCTGCAATCCAGGGAACAGCATGAAAAGGCAACAGGTGAAGCCATGGTACATGTGGTGACTTATAGATTAATAGAAATGGGTTAATTTAATATATAAGAACTGGATAACAAGGAACCTGCCATGTCCAAACAGTTTATAAGTAATATAAGCATCTGAGTGATTATTTTATAAGTGAGCTGCAGGACTGTAGGAGCTAGGTGGGACCTGGGGAGATACTCTCCAGCTACAAATGGCACCCAATGTGAGGCTCGATGCCACACCAACCCCAGTGTTGTCCGTGTGACATTAACAATTATGTCTCTAATAGCAGAGAGGAGATATGTGACCCAAGGAACTAAGCTCCCTGGAGGTCCCTGGCAGAGTGCCCGAGTTATGCTTCCTTCTTAGAGAAGACATACTTCACAGAATCTATGGGTTCTGTATAACTTCTTTTCTGACAATGTTCTAATTAATCTATGAAGCACAGTCAAAATTAATGAATGCTTGGGTTGTGAACTATGGAGGAAAGGGGAAGCTGTACATGGATCTTAATTAGATATAGCAGAATGAGCTATTCCTTAAAGACCCCAAGCCGCTAGATAAAGTATAATAGTTCAGGCATTTCTAGGGAATGAACACTCACCCATTAGGAATCCCAAATGAAGTGATGTATGGTAGAAAACATTATCTCATAGGAGGCAGATGGTGCGCCCATCTGTTAAGAAAGTTCAGCAAGGGAAACTTAAGGACTACAGCAGAAACCCTTCCCTTTACAGGCAAAAAAAGTACAAGAGTCCATATTCCAGCAGGTAAAAAGGTTTTATATTAAAAGAGATATGTGGGTGAGAACTAAAGAAAGACTTAGAGATGATCTGCAGCATCCAAATAGGCTAAATGGGTTGTGAGAACCAGAAAAGTAGAAGTGCATAATATACTAGAGAGTAGCTGAGATAAAGATGAGGGACACAGCTGCAAGAATTCTGTACAAGTCTAGGGACTGTACTAAGTTTAAAAAACACAGACTGCTCTTTAGGTCATAAAGATCTTGTGGGTGAAGTGATATGTCTAGTGCCGATTAATCATTGTGTGCTTGCTTTTTTTTAAAAAAAAAAAAAGATGATGTACTTGAATTATTGCCAAGCTCTTGTTGTTCCTTGTATGACTTGATAGTTTTCTGTATATAAACTACTGATTTGTAGAAGTAAAATTGCAGCAGATTCAAACCACTTCTGAGTGTGTTGTCTGTCTGTCATTCACCGAATCCTTGCCTTCATGACTACCCAAGCCCTGGTTCTCCTATGGTCATGGTACCTCTGGTGGGTCAGTCTGTGGCAACTCAAACCCATGACCCTGGGATTGAAGGGTAGATGATGTGCTCCCAAATATTATTGTTTTGATAAAATATTTTAAGTATGCTAATGGTAAAATACTTAATACAGAATATAAGAAACATTAAATATTTAATGTATGTATTGAAAGAAACCTTTTCATCAATCTGAAAGAGATATATTTATTTAAGTTAATCAGTAATCAACTGTATATTTCACAATATAATTTGATGTACTAAATATATATATAATTTGGAGTTCCATGCATCTTCATGTCCTCATCTGTTATCCATTTAGCAAAGCAACTTCTAAAGGAATTTTCCAGTGATGCCACATAATGTAAAAATAGCGAGATTTACTTTATAATTTTTCTTGGGGTGTGTGTGTGTGTTTGTGTGTGTGTGTGTTTGTGTTTGTGTGTGATTTAGGCCATGACACAAATGTATAGAATAGAAGACAATTATGGGGTCTACTTTCATATGGTGATACCAATGAGGTCACAGCTTTGTACAACCCAGACAGTAATAACAGAGCTGTCTCATTGGTGCTCAGATAAGATTAGTTAAATCATTAAATGATTAAAATATTGTTTTGGGGGGTTATAAACATGTTTTCATTGAAATATAATGGAAAATAGGAGAAATTGAACAATACATCCAATTTGCGAATGAAAATGACATACTGTTATCATCTTTGTTTTTGTTTTTATTGTATGTGGAATGAGTTAGTTAATTCTGAGGACCAAACATTTGTTCATAGCACTTTGTCAGAACAACAAATGAATGTCAGAAAATAGTTTCTGTGAGTAAAGGTGGTTGCTGCTAATCCTGATGTCCTGAGTTCAATCTCTAGAAAACCCATATCACTTGTACAAATTTTTCTCTTATTTCTACACTTGTGCTGTGGCATATGCACACTCATATACCAGCACACACATAAATAATTTTAAAACCCAAACAAGGAAATTGAGGTCACTGACAACCAAACGATTCCCTGGCTTTCATCAATAGAACTTGCATGGGATAAGTAGATAACAGACACATATAAGTTGTCCTCGCACTGCCACATACACATCATGGCAAAAGGATAGACACACAGATAAAGGTCAAACATTTTAAAATTAATGAAATCAAAAAAGCAAAGAAATCAACCCAATTATTGAGAACACATAAAATGATTTTCTAGTTTAAATTATTATTATAAAATTTCAGGAAGTAAGGTGGTTCATCAAAACATTAGTGATTCCATTCTATTTCTTATTTAACATTTACTTAATTGATTCAATGATAGATCATTTAAAAAACATATCTCGGGGCACCAGCCATTCCAGGGAAGACCTGCCCAACTTAGCCCCAGGTTCTGGCCATTGGGCAGGCCCCAGCGGGAAGGTTCCCCTTCTCTTAGACCCAATGGCAGACCCTGCAATCTACATGCCCTGCCCCCCCACCCATCCACCAGAGACCCCTGCCACTTACTGAGACTCAGAGACTAGCCCCCAGCTCCCATCCAGTCTGGAGCTGCCATCCAGGTCAGAGGTGAGTGCCTGGGGTCATACCCAGGGAGGCCTGCCCCTGGGTCTCATCCCTGAGCACCAGCCATTCTGGGGAAGACCTGCCCAACTTAGCCTTAGGTTCTGGCCATCAGGTGGGCCCCAGTGGGAAGGTTCCCCTTCTCCTAGACCCCCCGGCAGATCCTGCAATATACACAACCTGCCCCTACACCCATCTGCCCAAGACCCCCGCCACTTCCTGAGACTTAGAGACCAGCCCCCAGCTCCCATTTGGCCTGGAGATCCCGTCTGGGCCAGAGGCTTCCTAAATTTTCGCATGTGTCAGCTCTGAACCAAGAGAGCTGATAAGACCAAGAACGAATCCACGAGGAGATGGGCAGACGTCAAGGCTGAAGTACATACAACAAAATAAAGAGCAATACAGCACCACCAGAATCTAGCCCTCCTCCAACAGCAAGACATGAACAAAACAAAATGGAAGAAGCAGAAGAAAACGACCTTAAGAAAAACTTCATGAAGATGCTAGAGGTGTTTAAAGAAGAAATCAAAGATGAAATGGAGGAAAAGACAAACAAAGAAGTGGAGGAAATCAATAAAGAACATGAAAAGTCAAACAAAAAATGGGAAAAACACTATAAAAAACTAAGGAAAAGGCAAATGAAGCAAAAGAAAACAATAAATTCCTAAAAGAAAACCATGAAAAAAGCAATGAAACAGATAAGGGAAACAGTCCAAGACCTGAAAAGGGAAATAAAAAAAAATGAAGAAGACACAAACAGAGGGAATGCTGGAAATAGAAAATCTGAGTAAATGAACAGGAAGTACAGATGCAAGTATAACCAACAAAATGCAAGAGATGGAAGAGCAGATCTCTGGCTTTGAAGATACGGTAGAGGAAATAGATTCATGAGTCAAATAAAACACTAACGCCAAAAAAATCATGACCCAAAATGTCCAGGAAATTTGGAACACCATGAAAAGACCAAACCTATGAATAAAAGGGATAGAGGAAGGAGAAGAATACCAACTCAAATGCACAGAAAATATATTTAACATGATCATTGAAGAAAACTTTCCGAACTTAAAGAAGGAAATGACTATGAAGATACAAGAAGCCTACAGAACACTAAACAAACTAGACCCCCCAAAAAGTCCTCTCACCACATAATAATTAAACAACTAAATGTACAGAATAAAGAAAGAATATTAAGAGCAGCAAAGGAAAAAGGCCAAATGATTTATAAAGGCAAACCCATCAGAATAGCACCCGATTTCTCAATGGAGACTTTGAAAGCCAGAAGGTCCTGGACAGAGGTAATGCAGACCCTAAGAGACCATGGATGCCAGCCTAGACTAATATACCCAGCAAAACTTTCAATCATCATAGATGGATTGAACAAGACATTCGAAGACAAAGCAAGATTTAAACAATACTTATCCACAAACCCAGCCCTACAGAAAGCACTAGAAGGAAAATTCCAACCCAAGGAAGTAAGATACACCCTCAAGAACACAGGCAACAGATAACACCACAGCAATAATCCCCAAAGAAGAGAAGTACACACACACTACCACCAAAGGAAAAAAAAGTAACAGTAATGAACAATCACTCGTCATTAATATCTCTTAATATCAATGGACTTAATTCACCTATAAAAAGACACAGGTTAACAGAATGGATAGGAAAGCAGGACCCATCTTTCTGCTGCATACGAGAAACACATCTCAAATTCAAAGATAGACACTACCTAAGAATAAAAGGTTGGGAAAAGACTTTTAAGAATGGTCTTAAGAAGCAAGCAGGTGTAGCCATCCTAATATCCAGCAAAATAGACTTCAAATTAAAATCAATCAAAAGAGATCAAGAAGGGCCTTACATACTCATCACAGGAAAGATCCAGCAAGATGAAGTTTTATGCCCCATTTGAACATTTATGCCCCAAACACAAGGGCACCCATATATGTAAAAGAAACATTACTAAAGCTTAAACCAAAATAAAACCCCACACATTAATAGTGGGAGACTTCAACACCTCACTTTCACCACTGGACACATCTGCCAAATCAAAACTTAACAGAGAAATAAAGGACTTAACTGATGTTGGGACTCAAATGGAATTAATCGATATCTACAGAACATCCCACCCTAACAAAAAAGAATATAACTTCTCAGTACCCCGTGGAACCTTCTCTAAAATTGACCACATACTTGGCCACAAAGCAAATCTCAAAAGATACAAAACAATTGGAATAACCTCCTGCGTTCTATTAGACCACCATGGCTTAAAGTTAGATTTCAGCAACAACAAAAACTGCAGAAAGCCTTAAATCTCATGGAAACTGAATAATGCTCAACAGAATCACCAATGGGTTAAGAAAGAAATAAAGAAAGAAATTAAAGACTTCCTAGATCAACGAAAATGAATATACCACATACCCAAACTTATGAGACACTATGAAAGCAGTGCTTAGAGGGAAATTCATAGCACTAAATGCCCACATAAAGAGGTTGGAGAAATCCAACACTAGTAACTTAACAGTACACCTGAAAGCTCTAGAAAAAGAAGAAACAAAGTCACCCAGGAAGAATAGACACCAAGAAACAATCAAATTGAGAGCTGAAATCAATAAAATAGAAACAAAGAGAACAATACAAAAAATTAATAAAACCAAGAGTTGTTTCTTTGAGAAAATCAACAAGATAGACAAGCCCTTATCCAAATCAACCAAAAGACACAGACAGAGCATCCAAATTAATAAAATCAGAAATGAAAAGGGGGACATAACAACAGACAATGAGGATATCGAGACAATCATCAGGTCATACTTCTAAAACCTCTACTCCACAAAACTAGAAAATAAAAAAATGGACAATTTTCTGGATAGGTACCACATACCTAAGTTAAATCAAGACCAGATAAACTATTTAAATAGTCCAATAACCCCTAAGGAAATAGAAGTAGTCATTAAAAGTCTCCCAACCAAAAAAAGCCCAGGACCAGATGGTTTCAGCACAGAATTCTACCAGATCTTCAAAGAAGAATTAATACCAATACTCTTTAAATTGTTCCACACAATAGAAACAGAAGAAACATTATCAAACTCCTTCTATGTGGCTAAAATTACCCTGATTCCTAAACCAAACAAAAATGCAACACAGAAAGAGAACTACAGACCAATCTCCCTCATGAACATTGATGCAAAAATACTCAGTAACATACTGGCAAACAGACTTCAAGAACACACCAAAACAATTATGCACCATGATCCAGTAGGCTTCATCCCAGTGATGCAAGGGTAGTTTAAACACACGATAGTCTGTCAATGTGATACACAAAACTATAACAATATAAACAAACTGAAAGAAAAAAACACATGATCATCTCACTAGATGCAGAAAAGGCATTTGACAAAATCCAACACCCCTTCATGATAAAGTTCTTGAAGAGATCAAGAATACAGGGAACATACCTAAACATAATAAAGGCATTTTACAACAAACCAATAGCCAACATCAAGTTAAATGGAGAAAACTCAAAGTGATTCCACTAAAATCAGGAACAAGGCAAGGCTGTCCACTCCCCCCATTCTTATTCAATATAGTACTTGAAGTTTTAGCCAGAGCAATAAGACAATATTAGGAGATTAAGGGGATAAAATTTGGAAAGGAAGAAGTCAAACTTTCACTATTTGCAGATGACATGATAGTATACTTGAGTGACCCCAAAAATTCAACCAAGGAACTGATACAGCTCATAAACACCTTCAGCAACATAGCAGGATACAAGATCAACTCAATAAAATCAGTAGCCCTCCTATATACAACTGACAAACAGGCTGAGAAGGATATCGGAGATTCAGCACCCTTTACAATAGCCACCAATGATATGAAATATATTGGGGTAACACTAACCACGCAAGTGAAGGACCTACATGACAAAAACTTTAATTCCTTGAAAAAAGAAATTGAAGAAGATGTCAGAAAATGGAAAGGTCTCCCATGCTCATGGACAGGCAGGACTAACATAGTAAAAATGGCAATCTTACCAAAAGTAACCTACAGATTCAATGCAATCCCCATCAAAATACCTACACAATTCTTCACAGACCTGGAATGAATAATACTCAACTTCATGTGGAAAAACAAAAAACCCAGGATAGCCAAAAGAATCCTATACAATAAAACAACCTCTGGAGGCATCACGATCCCTGACTTCAAGCTCTACTATAGAGCTACAGTAATAAAAACAGCTTGGTACTGGCATAAAAACCGACTTGTGGACCAATGGAATTGAATTGAAGACCCTGACATTAATCTGCACACCTATGAACATATAATTTTTGACAAAGAAGCCAAAAGTGTACAATGGAAAAACGAAAGCATCTTCAATGAATGGTGCTGGCATAACTGGATATCAATGTGTAGAAGGCTGCAAATAGATCCATATCTGTCACCTTGCACAAAACTTAAGTCCAAGGGGATCAAAGACCTCAACATAAATCCAGCTACTCTGAACCTGCTAAAAGAGAAAGTAGGAAGTAGTCTTAAACACATTGGCATAGGAGATCACTTCCTAAATATAACACCAGTAGCTCAGACACTGAGAGAAACAATCAATAAATGGGACCTCTTGAAACTGAGAAGCTTTTGTAGAGCAAAGGATACAGTCAACAAGGCAAATCGACAGCCTACAGAATGGGAAAAGGTCTTCACCAACCCCACATCTGACAGAGGACTGATATCCAGAATATATAAGGAACTCAAGAAATTAGACATCAAAATGCCCAAAAGTCCAATTAAGAAATGGGCTATAGAACTAAACAGAGAATTCTCAAAGAGGAAATTCAAATGGCTGAAAGACATTAAAGAAATTGCTCAACATCCCTAATTATCAGGGAAATGCAAATAAAAACAACTCTGAGATACCACCTTATGCCTGTCAGAATGGCTAAGATCAAAAACACTGAAGATACCTATGCTGGAGGGGATGTGGAGCTAGGGGAACTCTCCTCCACTGCTGGTGGTAATGCAAGCTTGTACAGCCACTTTGGAAATCAATATGGCACTTTCTTTGAAAATTCGAAATCAATCTCCCCCACGATCCGGCTACACCACTCTTGGGCATATAGCCAAGGAATGCTCGATCATACCACAAGGGCACTTTCTCAGCTATGTTCATATCAGCATTGTTTGTAATAGCCAGAACCTGGAAACAACCTAGATGCCCTTCAACTGAAGATTGGATAAATAAAATGTGGTACATATACACAGTGGAGCACTACTCAACAGAGAAAAACAATGACATCATGAGATTTGCAGGCAAATGGATGGATCTAGAAAAAATCATCCTGAGTGAGGTACCCCAGTGTCAGAGAGACAAACATGGTATATACTCATTCATAGGAGGATACTAGATGTGGAACAAGGATGACTGGATTGCTCCTCACAACACCAGGGAGGCTACCTGGAAAACAGGACCTCAAGAAAGACATCGAGATCACCCAATGACAGAGAAATGGATGAGAACTACATGAAAAGCCTGGACATGAGTGGGGGTAATGAAGGGCGAGGGTCGAGCAAAAGAGAGCTTGGGGGAGAGGGAGATCCCCACTGGACCAAGAACGGAGAGGGAGAACAAGGAATAAGAGAACATGGTAAATGAAGATCACATGAGAATAGGAAGAAGCAAAGTGCTAGAGAGGCCCACAGAAATCCACGAAGATACCCCCACAACTGACTGCTGGCAATGGTTGAGAGACAGCCCAAACTGACCTACTCTGGTGATAGGATGGCCAAACACCCTAATTGTCGTACTAAGAACCCCATCCAATGACTAAAGGAATTGGATACAGAGATCCACGGCTAGGCCTCGAGTGGAGCTCCGGGGTCCAATTGGCGAGAAAGAGGGGGGTTTATACGAGCGAGAATTGTTGAGATCAAGGTTGGATAAAGCACAGAGACAAATATCCAAACTAATGGAAGCACATGAACTATGAACCAATGGCTGAGGGGCCCCCAACTGGATTAGGCCCTCTGAATAGGTGAGACAGTTGACTGGCTTTATCTGTTTGGGAGGCATCCAGGCAGTGGGACCGGGTCCTGTGCTCATTGCATGAGTTGGCTCTTTGAAGCCTGGGGCTTATGCAGGGATGTTTGCCTCAGCCTGGGAGGAGGGGACTGGACCTGCCTGGACTGAGTCTACCAGGTTGATCTCAATCCTTGGGGAAGTCTTTGCCCTGGAGGAGATGGGAATGGGGGGTGGCCTTGGGGGAAGGGGAAGGTGGCAGTAGGGGTGGAGAACAAGAGAATCCATGGCTGATATGTAGAATTAAATTATATTGTAAAATAAAATAAAATTAAATTTAAAAAATAAATATCTGTAGCTAGAGGGTCAGAAACAAGAATTTAAAGGTCACATTGAGTTAATTTTGTGGAAGTTGTGAACTCTGTTTAATTTCTGTATACATAGAATCATAGTTAGCTGGGTAACGTTGCTCAAGACCGTCACTTTTCCTGGATAAGTTTACCTTTGATTAATAGTTGACCATATTTTCTTGTGTTTGTTCTTGGCTTGTCCTCTCTTTATTCTTTCATGACTATTGTACACATTCTTGGTTGTTCTAGCTTTGTGGTGGGTATAGAAGTCATATTTTGTTAATCTGTGAACTATTTTTTTTATAATACCATTGATCATTCTGAGTGTTTCCACTGTGAATGTAGCTTTGTAATCAGATTTCCTGTTATAAATTCTTGGGCACTGTGTTTTGATTATATTCATTTTATGGTGAAGATTTTTCATATAGGACATCTTAATTTTGATGCATCATGTTCCCAAGGATCATTTATATACTTCTTTATTTATGTAGGTTTTGTTTTTCTTGTTGTTGTTTATCTATGAAAGGCTTTGGGTTTATTCGTTAAAATGTCTAGGCAGGTAGCTCAGCATGTATTTATTTTCGGGATGACCCCAGTTCAGATAACAACACTCAAGTTGAGAGACTCATAACTATCTATACATCCAGATCCTGTATACATATGGAAAACTTACTCTCATGCATTAACATATACAAAAATGGCAAAAAACTTGTTTTCAGAAGTGCTTGTGACTTGTAAAGCTTATAGAACAAACCTAGTTGCTTTAATCGTACACTGATTCTTTGCATATCTTAGATTCATTATTCAAGACAGTTTTATCATGGAGTGAGACCTAGGCAGGGTACATGCTAGGCAGTTGCTCTACCACTGAGCTGGTCTCTTCCATAATAAGTCTAGTTTGATATGTGAAAATATTTTTTTGCTATGATTTCAGTAAATGGATTAAGGCATTTTTGTTTCATGTATCCTACCTTTCAACAAAGACGCAAGCTTTTATTTTGGATAGTGTTGAGACTGCATGTAAGGAAGTGTCTTTCTTTTCTTCACATAGTCTAAAAATTGTTTTAGATAAATTATTTTGCCCCGTTTTTAAATTTGTAATTATTCAATATATATGAGCTAGTTTTGCTGAGTATCTTTCCCGGAATTCCTCTATGTAGATCAGGCTGGTCTCACACTGGGGTAATTCTGCTACCTTCCAAGATCTGGGATTACAGGTGTGTGTCCAGTAAAATATCATTTGTCTTTCAGTTATTTTTCCCTATAATATATGTCTAAATTAATGATAGTGTATTACAGCTAATGTGAAATCTGCTAACAAATGTACCTCTTGCTTACAGGTAGACAGTCATTGGTCTGCACATTTGTAGATGAATTTCTAAATGGTCTTATTAAATAAAAAACATATAACCAAATATAGGGGTGAAAGACTTAAAGAGATTAGGGAAATAGGAAAAGCCACCAGCCAATATTACCTCACCAACTCTGCAGCTTCCAAATGTGAGTTATTTCGTCTCTTACACATGCCTTTATTGTCTTGCTGTTCTGTCCTCTCATTGGCTATCTTAGCCCAGCTACTTCACTTCCTTGTCCCTCACTTCCTTGTTATTATCTGTCTGTCTGTAGAGACCTTCATGTCTTTATGGTTTGTACTGGGATTAAAGGCATGTGTCACCACACCTGGGTCTGTTCCCTTGAACACACAGAAACCCTGCCTGCTAAGTGATCAGATGTGCTACCACTGCTTGACTTTCATGTTTACTATAGTGTCTGGCTTTCCTGTGATCTCTAGGCAAGCTTTATTAAAGCACAAATAAAATATGAAAACATTTCAACACAAATAAAATATCACCACAGATGTTCCCTGTTCTTTAGTTGGAAGTTAGGATATTTGAGTTCAGATTACCTAAATTCAGAATACATTTTCAGCCCAATGGAGGAATGGAGACATTATGTGTGTTTACATGAAGCTATTATTTCTCTTCTATAACAGAAACAATGTACCAGGAAAATCCAGATAAATACAAATTAAAGAGTAAACTTTTCCTGCAGTGCTGGAGTATGTTCTTCTAGGCCACTGAGAACAGGCTGTGTTCCTTGTAGGGATACCCAGTACCCTGCTTTGTCACAGCACTAGACCTGCTTAGCTAGCTTGGCCTTTAAGAGCAGTTTGGGATTTGCTGTGTATGTAGGGGCCATGGGATAAAAATAAGGTGAGCAAGAGATGAAGGATACCCAGATTCTATGAATGGTCTAGTCTCTAATTAAGCTAGGTAAAACTACATATGCAATTGTGTTGCTTGTTTTTATACTATTGCCTCTTTGTGTTTATAGCTTAAACCACTATGTAACCACTTCTACCCCACCTTTTTCCTTAGGAAATTTCTTACTAGAAGATAGTAGCTTTTATTGCTTTCCTATGTTTGTACTTTGCCTACAGATATGTCTGTGTACTGCTATACTTTCTGGTAACTATAGAGGTCAGAAATGGGTGTCAGATTCCCTGCAACTGAAATTAAAGATGGTTGTGAGCTTCTATATGGATGCTAGAAACCAAACCCAGGTCCCCTAGAAAAGTAACGAGTGCTCTTCATTGCTGAGCCTTTGCTCAATTCCCTCACCTTTGCCCCCATCACAAATCTGATTGATCTTTTCTGACTTTGATATTATTGCTATTGTTTGATTAGTTTATTTTTATCGTTTTTTGTTTCTGTTTTTTTTTCACAAAGGGTTTCTTTGTGTAGCTTTGGAACATTCCTGGGACTCACTCTGTAGACTAGGCTGGACTCAATCTCATAGAGATCTGCCTGGCTCTCCCTCCCAATTGCTGGGATTAAAGGCAAGTGCCACCACTATGGTAATATTTTATTTGTGCTGAAATGAGATTTTATTTGTATGTTAATAAATAAAGTTCCCTGTGGGTCAGAACTAATAGCAAGACATTTAGCAGAAGTCTGACAGTGGTAGCACATGCCCTTAATCTGATCACATGGCAGGCAGATCTCTGTGTGTTCAAGGATACAGAAAGCTTCGAGACACACGCCTTTAATCCAAGTACCAATGATAGAGACCTGGAGCTCTGTATAGACAGGCAGTGACAAGGTCATGTGGTTGAGTTTAGAACCAATGAGAAGGCAGAGCAGAAAGTCCATAAAAATACAGACACACAGGAAGTAGGTCTCTTTTCTCAGGGGAAAGATGGCAGTGGATGGTAAACTAAAGGCTATTCTCTAGTGCTCTGACCTCTTGGGCTTTTAACTCTTTATTTGGCTCTGCTTTTCTTATTTAATAAGACTGTTTAGGAATATATCTACACACCACCACCTGGCTTAGTTTAGTTTTTTGAGATAGGCTCTCTGATATCCCAGAATGACCTTGACCTCATTTGAATCCTTGGACCTCTGATCCTTCTATGTCTCAAGAAGTGCTGGGATGACAAGTGTTTCAGTCTTCACTTGCCAATAAGGGCCTCCAGTCTGACCTGCCAGTCAGAATTAGTGGAGGGCTCTTGATGCAGGCTCGGCTTTGTAGCAGAATGGACTTCAGGTCTTTTGTGTGCCATTCTGTGAGTGCTGCTACAAGGAGCTGAGAGGAGAGCATGGGCAATCTGGAATGACATGGTTACAAGGGGCTGTTGTACCCAGATGGGAAAAGTGGATGGTGAGCCTCTCAAGCTGGTGTGGCTCTGCTCTCTGGGGTATAGTGGGAGTGAGCAGATAGATTTGGTGTCTTGTGAGGTCCCATGTGGTTCTTGTAACTCCCTGAACCCAGGTGCCTGTCTCTGAATAACTTTACTCCATGAGGTCTCTCTGTGCACAGCATTGGGAGCAGGGAGCTGTGTGAGGAAACATTTTTGTAGTCCAGGTCAACATGCTTTCAGTAAATCCAGGGAAGCAGGTTGCCAAATTCATAGAGGCCTAGGTTTTCTAGTATCTTCTAGACATTCTGCACTTCACATTTACATTCAGGTGAAAGATTCATTTGTACATAATTTTGTGTAAGTTGTAAATGATGTCTTATTTTGGGTAGCACTCCACTTCCTGTGACGTAGAAGAAAGGAATTGGTGTTATAATGGGTTTTCTCAGTGCTCAGGAGATGGTAAGTCACAGAAAAAAATAGCTAAAGGATGACTAACTCTAAAATACCTCAAAGACAAGTATATCCTAAAGAGGTCTGTTACAGCTTAGGATGCTAGCATACATATTTCTTCACCAAAATTGTCCAGATATATGGCTCCAAAGAAAGGAGACACTCCTAATTTACAACCAGACAGTAGATCGATCCCCATATCAAAGAACAGGCCTCTAACCAGCGGCTTAAGTGGGCATTGATGACAGGATGACATCAACATTCAGGCCTGGTGTGCCATAAAGGTTCAGTTTTCTTCTTATGAAAAGCATAGTACTGGTAGATGGGCAATGTGACATATGGCGACCTTCCAGTCAGAAGTGATGCAGGTCCTTGTGGTCACCAGCTTCAGGCTTGACTTTGAAGAGGAGCTGCTGCCAGTGGTTTTGTGTGCTGTTCTGTGTGTGCTGCCTTGCCTCTCCTGTCTCTTCCTGTCTATCTTCCTTGTTTGAATAGAGACTACTGGCTATTGCTTTCCTGACCATTATGGCTCTACTGACAGATATAAGTAGATTGGTATGAGAATGAAGAAAACGCAGACAGATATAACACTGAGACCCAAAGAAAACCTGGGAATAGGTTTTCTCTGTTCTCTGAGGTGAAACCACAATACCTGAGAAGTTTTGTGTCTGTAATACCTACGTTTGAATAGAGTTAAAGATTTACTGCATGGTGATAATAGAAAGGCAGGTTTACTATCTAGAGCTATGCACATACTCATGCTTGGCTCATCTCAGTACTTTCAGTCACTTTAGCCTTGAATTGTTGAGGCCTAAACATCTGAAAAGAGAAAATTATGCTGGAGAGTTTTTGCCCAAACTATTAAAATTCTCATGAGATCACAGGAGGATTTTTAATGTTCCAAGCCTCAAGTGATGAAGGGAAGTTTGTTTGCCATTTTGTGTGTGTCTGTGTCTATGGTCCTTGATCTAGCTCTGCCCATGTAAACAGCTCTAGTTCACTTGAAGACGTACTCAGGCCTTATTTTGTTCCCCATATGTGCTTCCAATGATTGATTCTTTTATAATGTTCCTAAAACAATCTACTTTGGATTTTTATGATATGCTTTTTTGGACATTTTCTGTAATGCAGTAACTGGCATTAATTATACAATATCAGTATAAAATGACTATCCGACATTCCAAAGCAGCAGAAGTTGAACAAAATTTTTATTGTATTTATTCATAATTGAGAAAAATTGGGGACTGATTGGAGGTTCAAAACCATCTATATTGTATTCCATAAAATCTCAAATATTAGCAACACAAAATATTTATATAAAAGTTATAGCAATCTCAGATCAATATCCTATACCATAAAATATACAGAAAATTGTGTGGAGACTTTCACTTGATATAACTATCCATAAAATTATCCTGGCATAAGTCTCTACATTTTAAATTATTATTTCTTTCATATTTTGTCAAATTAATCCTATGTCATTTTAATATATGATTATTGTGTAATTCTGTTTGATACATTGCTGTATATGTAGATTGTTTTCCAAGGAACTTTTGTGAACATACATTTTATTTCTTGGTAAAATGTTTCTAAAATCACAGTAAGCATAACACTTCTTGATGTCACTCTTCTGACATTGAGTATGGTTTGCACATTTGCTAAAGGATTCCTTCCACTACCCATATTATAGAGAATCCTTTCATTGCCTGAGTTCTGGGGCAATAATTACCCATTGAGTTTGCTTCTTTCATGAATTTTCTTACATGTTCTAAGTTTTGAGCTCCTTGTAAAGATTTTTTTTTAAATTCTGAACATGTGTTAAGTTTCTTCCCATTAGTGATATTCTGTTAGGCTTGAATATTTGAGGACTCCATAACACTTTCCACATTCTTGATATTGTACAGGTTCTCTCTAATATGGATTATGTGATGATCTTCAAGGTTTAAAAACCTAAATAAGGTTTTCCCACATGCTTTGTATTTGTAAGCTTTCTCTAATGTATGGTTTTAGTGAGTTTATTCAGAGACAATCCGTAGGAAAAGAATATAACACATAACACATTCATTACAATTTTAAGGGTTCTGCCTTCAATGGGTCTTTAGTAGCCTTGAACTTGTGAATCATGGGTAAAGGACTTGTCATGATCAGTATATTTTTAACTTTCTTCTTTGATAGATTTGAAGTGTTGAGGACCTGGTAAAGGACTCGCCACATTCTTTGCATTTGTAATGTTTCCCTCCCATGTTGAGTTTGGGATGTCTTTGTAGATGTGAAATCTGCCTAAAGAACTTGTCACATTCTTTACATCTCTAAGGTTTTAATCCTGTATGTATTCTTTGATGACTATAAAAACTTGAGTTATGAGTGAAGTACTTTCCACAATCTAAATATTTGTAAGGTTTTTCTCCAGTGTGTTTTCTTTGATGAACATGAAGTGTTGACCTCCGAGTAAAAGACTTGCCACAATCCGAATATTTATAACGTTTCTCTCCAGTGTGTATTCTTTGATGAACATGAAGATTTGAGCTCTGAGTAAAGGACTTGCCACAATCTGAACATTTATAAGGATTCTCTCCAGTGTGTATTCTTTGATGAACATGAAGTGTTGAACTCTGAGTAAAGGACTTTCCACAATCTGAACATTTGTAAGGTTTTTCTCCAGGGTGCATTCTTTGATGAACTTTAAGTTTTGAGCATACAATAAAAGACATTCCACATTTACATTGGTAAGATTTCTCTTCCGTGTGTGATCTTTGATGAACTTTAAGTGCTGAGCCCTCAGTAAAGATCTTTCCACATTCTTTACATTGGTAAGGTTTCTCTCGAGTGTGCATTTTTTGATGAATTTGCAGTGGTGAACTATGAGTAAAAGACTTGCCACAATCTCAATATTTGTATGGTTTTTCTCTGGTTTGTTCTTTGATGAACTTTAAGTTCTGGACCTATGATAAAGGACTTTCCACATGCATCACATTTGCAAGGTTTTTCTCCAGTGTGTAATCTTTGATGAAGTTTAAGTGTTGAGCTATGAGTGAAGGACTTTCCACATACATTACATTTGTAAGGCTGCAATCCAGTATATATTCTTTTATGAATTTGAAGTGTTGAGCTCTGTGTAAATGACTTGTCACATATATTACATTTGTAAGGTTTCTCTCTAGTGTGGATCCTCTGATGAACTTTAAAATTTGAGGCCTTGTTAAATGACTTGCCACGTTCTTTACATCTGTAAGGTTTCTCTGCAGTGTGGCTCCTCTGATGAATATGAAGTGTTGAACTCTGAGTAAAAGACTTGCCACATGCTTCATATATGGAAGGTTTTTCTCCTGAATCACTTCTTTGAGGAAGATGAAGAGAAAACCCATGGGCAAAGGACTTGGCATACTCTGTACATTTGAAAGCATTCTCTTCAGTGTGTATTTTACAATGAGCTCTATATTTTGATTCATGGGAATGGAACTTGTCATGTTCTGGACATTTGTATGTTTCTTTTGTCATATGGATTTTATGATGCTCCTCGAGTACTGAAAACCTAAGAAACAACTTTCCACATATTTTACATTTGCACATTTTTTCTCTAGTATGAACCATGTTAATTCTAAAGAGGTTTGAGCATCTCCTGTAACTCCTCCCAAATTTGTTATGATTTTGTCCAACACTGAATCTTGAATTCTCCCCAAATTTTGACGGATGGGTGAAATATTGTCTATATGCTTTGAATGTTGGTTGTTTCCCTTTAGTGTGGCTTGAATTATTTTGAATAGTGGAATGGAAATTGCACGATCTGAATGGAAATGATGCAGAGTAAGCTTTTTGAGGAGAAGCTGCAACTTCTTCATCTATACTGTCAGGAATGTCAGTGATGGGTAGTGAAAGAAGATCACTTCCATCAGCACATGCTTCATGATTTTCATTGTCAGATCTACATATCCAGAACTCCCTTATGTGTAATTCACCAAGGCTATTACTTTCAAACTCTCCTGATATTTCTCTTTGGCAAGTATCTGAATGGGATAACAAAACAGAGCTGGAAGAAATGAAAGGCAATCATTATCTAACTGTGTAGAATTAGACAATAATAATATAGAAACTTTTTTTTTATAAAATGACACCAATATCAGGTAAGTAGCAAAAAGATTACACAAAAATCCTCAGTACTTCTTCCATAAGGAATTAATGTCCAAACATAATGAACATGGAGAAGGCCATTTCATGAACTTGTACTTTATAATATGTAAAATTTGAAAAGGTCTCCTTTAAGTGTGTAATGTAACCAACAACTGTAAATATAATTGTTAGAATACAAAATGAAACTATTAGCCATTATTAAAAAATATTCTCTTCATTTGGAAATTGTATTATCAATTTAAATCAATATATCCTTTCCAAACAGATAAATGATAAAGTGATAGCAATAAAAGATACCATACATAGATTTTATGTTAATGATTTAATACATGTTAATATGCAATTACTCAGGGGGAGTAATTATTGAAAAGAAAAGAATAAAATGATCATGAAAAAAATGCCTATCAGGTCCACAGAGCTTTATGTACATGAGGAGAGAAAGTTTCAAAATCCCCACAATTGATACATTGATAATTCTATCGGTCTTTCAGATTTTCAGATGCCTAAGAATATCTTACATTGATAAAAGATTGGCCTTTCATCTCAGCATTTGGAAGGCAGAGGCAGAGGCAGAGGCAGAGGCAGAGGCAGGTGATTCTCTATGGTTATGAGGCCGTCTTGATCTACCTATTCATTTCCTGGCCAACCAGGGCTACATGGTTACAGATCCTGTCTCAAAAAAGGGGAGGGGTAAGGAAAGTAATTTATATGTACAGACAATAAAAATGCCAATAGAGTCAATTAGGCAAAGTTGCCCTGGGCAACATTAAGATGTATGGGTTTCTCCCTTGTAAAATCAGTTGTCAGCAAAGCAAACCTTGATCTTGTCCTCAGTATGTCCTGTTCTAGTGTAACTAACTGATAGAACCACCCCAGATGGCCCTTCAATGTGAATCACAGTCTGACTTTTTCTCAAAGTGTTCTTCACTGACTTGAATTCTAACTATGAATGGTGGCCAGAGTACATTACAATCTGTTTTTCCAAAGTCTTAGATCTCTAATATGTTTGGATTCAAAAACACAAAATAGCAAGCTGGGCAGTGGTGGAACATGCCCCTAGTTCCAACACCCTGAAGACAGAAGCTTTAATCTCAGAACACTAGAGGCAGAGGCAGGCAAATCTCTTTGAGTTCAAGGCCAGCCTGGACTACAGAGCAACTTTCAGGAAAGACAGGGCAGTTACACAGAGAAACACTGTCCCAAAAGAACATAAAAAACAGCAAAAACAACAAATTGATAAATGACCTAATGAGTAAAATTTAGATTTTCAAAGTAGACTGAAATGTAAAATCCTATTTCAAAGTAAAATATCATAACTCAGAGTATACATGTGAAATTAACAATTTTTAAATGTAAATTTAATTTAATTATATCATTTCATTTCAAACTTACCCCTGTCACTTTCCCTTCAACCCTGCCATATCCCCAAATAAATGATATACCCCCCATTTGATAATTGTTACTCATCTGTATTTATGTGTATATTTTCAAATATAAATACAAATTACTTATAATTTCAAAATGTCCAGATTTATTCTTAATGATTATATCATTTCAGGTCTATCAATTTTGCATTAAACAAGCAATAATGAGGATAATCCATAAAAGAGGATAATTCTCCTTGTCACACTATTCATTAGGTGTCCATAGTTCTGTGGTTAGGGATTTGAAATATAAGGACACTAAGAATTGGGAAACAAAAATTCAGGATGGTTCTTCAGTTATAATGGAAAACATGTCGGTGGAAATGGTGAAAGGGGATTGAGAGACAAATAACACCAAGGTTGTCTGATAATTCCTCAAGAAAATATATTATTTTGTATTGTCCTGCAATTCTATATCACATAAATATGTGAGACATATGGGAAGTAATGACTTCCAGGCTGACAATACCACACAAAAGAACCAGAGATTAGCAACAACCTTAGCACAAAAGCATAAGAATCAAAGTTTCTGGTATAAAATAAATATTATGTGTAATAGGATATTATGACTTTATTCTTTCCTATCTGTATTCCCTTGAACTTCACATTATCTTAGACTGAGACTTAAGATTTTTTAAAGGTTTATTTTTTATTATTTATTTATTTATTTATTTATTTATTTATTTATTTATTTATTTATTATGTATACAGTGTTCTGTCTGCATGTATCCCTGCAGGCCAGAAGAGGGCACCAGATCTCATTACAGATGTTTGTGAGCCACCACTTGGTTGCTGGGAATTGAACTCAGGACCTCTGGAAGAGCAGTCAGTGCTCTTAATCTCTGAGCCATCTCTCCAGCCATGACACTTAAGATTTTAATCAATACATAAAACAGTAATGGAGAGAATGAGCATTCTTTATTTTCCCAATTTTAGAAGAATTGTTTTGTGTTTTCTCCATTTAGAATGAGTATATTGGTAATTACCCTGTAATGAACATGTTCTATTATATGGAGATATGTTCCTCCTACTACTGAATTTTTATAATGAAGGGATGATGTACTTTGTCAAAATCATTTTCTGCATTTAATGAATAGAACGTTTGATCTCTTTCACATAGTCAGTTCTCCCAATGTATTATGTATATTGGTTTACTTAGGTTGATTCCCATTAGCATCTCTTGGATAAAGCCACCTAGATGCTAGAAGATATTATTTAGATGTATTCTTGAAATGGGAATATTCTATCTTGTCATATAATTAGATTTGTATTGGTGTTAGTGCTTCTCTGATGGTATGGCGGGATTCTCTCATGAAATCATTTGGCTTTCTTTAGCTGAATCCATTTGGCCTTCTTTAGTTGAGAAGTTTTTATTGTTCCTTCTATTTAACTTCATAACATGTGATATGATAAATTATTTATGTCATTTGATTTATCTCTGTTAGGGTACATGCTAAGAAATGCATTGATTTATTTTTGATATTATATATACTGTGGGTAAACAGATGGAACTGAGGAAAATTATCCTAATTAACTTAACCCAGAAAGACAGACACTGCATATTTTCTCAAATTTGTGGATGCTAATTTTTAAGGTTTTGGTTTCTATGTTTTCTACAGAGTTTAAGTAGCTAGTATGGGGCCACAGGGGATGTAGATTTTTTCCACAGAATGAATAATTAAAAACAGTACTGTTAAAAAAAGAGAAATTAAAACAGTATTACATCATGAAAGTTATGATAGAGTAGTGTAGAAAAGCAAATACAAAGTGGAATAATAAAGATTACAGTCCTTTCCATGATAATCTTAGAAATATATTTATATATTTATTGACTATATATATGTAGGCATATATATGATTAGATGGTAGGTTTTTTTTTTTTGGTTTTTTCGAGACAGGGTTTCTCTGTGTAGCTTTGCGCCTCTCCTGGAACTCACTTGGTAGCCCAGGCTGGCCTCGAACTCACAGAGATCCGCCTGCCTCTGCCTCCCAAGTGCTAGGATTAAAGGCGTGCGCCACCACCGCCCGGCTTAGATGGTAGTTTTTTTTTTATACTATATTAAAATAATATTTATTTTGAAATAGCTCCATGATATTTTCATGCAAGATTGTTTTAGTCAATCATCATTATACATGTATACGATCTAAATTTTTTTTAATCTAATTTTATATATTACAAATATTTCAGCAATAATCCTTGTGGTCACAGGTTCATTGTGTCTGTAATTCTTTCTTTATTATAAATTTGTAAAATTATGCAATCACCTATTACAAAATATACAAGTTTGAAAGATGGTAGTTTTAGTAAACCTTTTCCACTGTCTGTGTCTTGGTTATTGAACTTTGGTCATCAGATTTGAAGGAAAGCATCTTTATCTTTTTTTAATAGTCTTGACTTTCTTTTTTTTAATTTTATAATTTAATTTAATTTTATATATCAGCCACTGATTCCGTTGTTCTCCCTCATCCCATCCCCTCTCCCCGCCTTCTCCCCAGTCCACCCCCATTCCCATCTCCTCCAGGGCAATGACTCCCCTGAGGATTGAGTTTAACTTGGTAGATTCAGTCTATGCAGGTCCAGTCCTCTCCTCCCAGGCTCAGCCAAGTGTCCCTGTATAAGCCCCAGGTTTCAAACAGCCAACTCATGCACTGAGTACAGGACCCGGTCCCATTGCCTGGATGCCTCCGAAACAGATCAAGCTAATCAACTGTCTCACTTATCCAGAGGGCCTGATCCAGTGGGAGGCTCCTCAGCTATTGGTTCATAGTTCATGTGTTTCCATTCATTTGGCTATTTGTCCCTGAGCTTTATCCAACCTTGGTCTCAACAATTCTTGCTCATACAAACCCTCCTCTTTCTCGCCAATTGGACTCCTGGAGCTGCACCTGGGGCCTGGCCGTGGATCTCTGCATCTGGTTCCCTCAGTCATTGGATGGGGTTTCTAGCATGACAATTAGGGTGTTTGGCCATCCTATCACCAGAGTAGGTCAGTTTGGGCTGTCTCTCAACCATTGCCAGTAGTCTATTGTGGAGGTATCTTTGTGGATTTCTGTGGGCCTCTCTAGCACTTTGCTTCTTCCTATTCTCATGTGGTCTTCATTTATCATGGTCTCTTATTCCTTGTTCTCCCTCTCTGCTCTTGATCCAGCTGGGATCTCCCGCTCCCCTAAGCTCTCTTTCCCTCGACGTTGCCCTTCATTACTTCCACTCATGTCCATGTTGTTCATGTAGATCTCATCCATTTCTCTGTCATTGGGCAATCCCTGTGTCTTTCTTGGGGTCCTGTTTTCTAGGTAGCCTCCCTGGCGTTGTGAGTAGCAGTCTAGTCATCTTTGTTTTATATCTAGTATCCTCCTATGAGTGAGCACATACCATGTTTGTCTTTCTGAGTCTGGGTTACCTCACTCAGGATGATATTTTTCTAGATCCATCCATTTGCTTGCAAACCTCATGATGTCATTGTTTTTCTCTGTTGAGTAGTGCTCCACTGTGTATATGTACCACATTTTATTTATCCAATCTTCAGTTGAAGGGCATCTAGGTTGTTTCCAGGTTCTGGCTATTACAAACAATGCTGATATGAACATAGCTGAGCAAGTGCCCTTATGGTATGATTGAGCATTCCTTGGGTATATGCCCAAGAGTGGTATAGCTGGGTCTTGGGGGAGATTGATTCCAAATTTTCAAAGAAAGTGCCATATTGATTTCCAAAGTGGCTGTACAAGCTTGCATTCCCACCAGCAGTGGAGGAGAGTGCCCCTAGCTCCACATCCTCTCCAGCATAAGGTGTCTTCAGTGTTTTTTATCTTAGCCATTCTGACAGGCGTATGGTGGTATCTCAGAGTTTTTTGATTTGCATTTCCCTGATAATTAGGGATGTTGAGCATTTCCTTAAATGTCTTTCAGCCATTTGAGTTTCCTCTGTTGAGAATTCTCTGTTTAGTGCTAATTCCGATTTCTTAATTGGACTGTTGGGCATTTTGACGTCTAATTTCTTGAGTTCTTTTTATATTCTGGATATCAGTCCTCTGGACAACATGAGAAATCATTTGAAAAAACATAGGGAACCATACTTCTGTAGAAGCTTGTTAAAATGCATACATGTCTAAAAATTATTTAAGTGTCATTACTATACAAGGTGTATTCAATACCCAAGCATGAAATCATGTCAGACAAATAAAGCCTCCTATACAAGTAATGGGTTGCATTGTTTTCTGATTTTTCAACAAAATATAGCATGTATTGCCTTTGTGATTAGTTACCATCCAGAGCCCAATGATAAGGCTCACATATTTAAAACATTGTTTTAAAGCCAACTCCATTGTTAGAACATGTACCTGATTGTTAATGCAGTCAAAACACTGAGACCAAATTTGTCATCAATCCAAGATAAGAAAACTATGATTATTCTGCTTAGTGGACATGGCATTAAACTAATGCTGCATTCTTATACCTATAGATTTGTACATCACTCATCCTTCACTAGAGAAGCATAATATGCAGATTTTTGAGAACTGAACCCTGTCTTGGATTCCTTTATCTTAACCCTTGCATTAGGGTTCAGACACCTATGAACAAATGGATCCAGAGAGAACATAAAGACAAGAAATGGTAAATGACTCTAGGGAAGAAAAAGTTTACAAATATTTTAGGACCAATGGCCATACAATCACCAAGTATATGACAGCAAGGCCAAAACCCACAAAAATTAAAGAGAGACAAAAATCTCAACTTATAAAATGGAAAGTAGACCCAAAGACACAACTTTTGGACAAAAATGTATGTGCAGTTCCTGGCTTTCAGAAGTAAGAAAATCTGTTTTTCAATTGAGTAACACCAGGGTATAACAATCATATTCAAAGTCTTGTGTTCAGAACCAGTTGGCCAGCACAAATATTCCTTATTTTTTATGTATTTTCTCTTCTTTCTTTGCTAGAGAGAATGAGATGGAGTGCAGGAATCATGTCATTGGGTTAATGTGGTAAAGGGATGTTATGCAAAGAGGTAAAAGAAATAAAATTAAATTGATCCAGATATAGTGTGAAAATTTTCAAAAAATACAGAAAAAAAAACTAGACTCACTGTCATACAGGAGAAAAATTCAGACATTTCTTGAGACACAAAATAAAGCCCCACATACATTGTCAAATTACTAGTGACATACTTAATTTCATCTAATCACTATTCTCATGAAATGAGAGAACATACATCATGAAATGTAAAATTCTCTGTGTGTTAGATCCTAGTACACAATTCTAAATGAAATTCTCAGGCATTGCTTCTAGTGAGGAGCTAGGCTAATCCCACTGCAGTTATGGTTTTTCTTTAGTTTGTACCCTACATATAAACTAATGCTTCCTTCCATCTTACCTGGTTCTGTCTTCTGCTTCCTCTATGTTCATGTTCCAAGGTTCTTTGTTCTGTTCAAGATAGGTGACTAGCTCTGGTTTTGATACAGAAAGGCCTGTGAATTAGAAGAGACACAATAATTTCTTTACATGATGTGGAAAAGAGTTAAGTTCTAACACAGGCTTATACTCAGTGGATATGAAGTTACGTAAGGAAAGACTCACAAGTGAAGTCTTATTAGTGCTTAGGTGACAGGTGTTGTAGA
>CABHPH010062421.1:0-11466 GCA_902168325.1 Peromyscus nudipes
GCTGTTTTGCTGGTCATCTGGTGAATAGAGTAATGGAGCACACAATTCCTAAGGCCCAAGCCCGTCCACCATCACTGCCTTGCTTCAGAGAGCATCTTTCCTATCTCTGCTGGAGTAAGAGAAGAATAAAACAGACCCAGGAATGGCCATTTTGATCATTATTAATTATTTCATATTATTTAAACTTCTGAGAGGGAGAAGAAAATATCCACCTATCTTATAAAATCTCCCAGGAAAGACCAACTTCATCTTCATGTAACTATGTGGCGTTTTAAATTAATAATTATCAATCAAGGTATGTGTGATAGCTATACGTGTTTCCCCAGGCACTGATGCAGGAAAGTCAGTTCCAGGCCAGCCTGGGTTAAGTAACAAGTTTGAGAGCAGCCTAAACTATATTAAGACCATTTTTTAAAAAAAGTTAACAATAAATATTATTGTATTATCAATAAAAACAATAGTGATCAAGAATACCAATAAACATGACTGAGGAGCAAATTTTCTACATAGAGGAAAAAGACATTAAGTCACTTAAAGGAAGACTCATGCATCTTCTCCCCATTACCTCCCCCCATGCTTCTAGGATCCAGTTAGTTATGGTCCCAGCCCTCTGCCTATGTTTCATTTTGTAATATGGAAAATTTTCAGTATTCATATATGCACCTACATATATGCAACTAAATACATATAAACAGACCAATCTACTTTGTACCTGCATATTCACACCCACACCCACACATCCATGCATGCACACAACTATGTTTATGTAAAACATGATCACATGACCCCAGAAACTGCATCATACAGGTGTATACATATAGGGACATATCTACTTTATGTCTACAACAAATTCACAGGCATTCAGAAATCACGACAAAATTGATCACAGCACTCACTCACACACAAACACACTAGCTATACATGCAAACCTATATGTACACATGTATGTGTTTATAAGAACCAAATCTTCAAATGACGTTAACATAAAAATAAAAACCTCAAAGTCGCAAAAAGGTTGGGAGCCAAATCTGAGACTTTTTCAGTATATTGCCCCTCCTCAGTTACCTGAATAGAAGCTCTCAGACAGCCAGAGATGGCACCACAGGGAATGAATGTGCCTACGATTCCCTTCCATTATATGTTTGTCCAGTTAAATAACACTCAAATGTGACAGCTGGTTGTGGGCACGTCTCAGAGATTTGCAGAAACAGCCCATGCAGCCTCAATTCCAAACACCCAACTGGGTATCAGTACTTGTCATGCCACAAGAAAATAAATGGTCAGAGCAATTTGGTGGAATGCCTGAAGTCAAATTAGTGTGTCCTTATCTATACGCTAAAGCACATGGAACTGGGAAGTTGGTCTGTGCCGGTTCTTTTCAGCACTCGCTATTTCTGAGAGAAAGAACTCGCAGGTGTGTAATGGCATTTGTGCTTTGGGCTAGCAAGAAACCCAGACCTAATTACGCCTCCTTCCAGGTCTGACTTAGAAGATGTTAACAAGTGAACAGGACCAGGGCCTTTGGAAAGAAGCTGACATTTTCAGTGCTCTCCCATCCTGAATTCACCAGCCCCTTAAATGTGAAAGTGTTAAAATATTTAACAAGTGTATTTGGAGACTAAACCCTGGATGTAAATCCCTTCATCCAAGGTCTCTGATATATGAACAACAGTCTAGATACATTTAGTCTCTTCAGCCCTTTAGAGGTATGTGTTCATATGTATATGAATGGTTCTGGGTCTGATGTGAGCACGCTGTCTCCTGTGTAAACCTGAGCTCCGGAGAGAGGTGGGTAGACATATTGGTTTGTTTTCTGAGGAACAAAATTGAGACAGATACACACAGACATTTTTGCCCACCCAAGTGAACCGTGAGTCAGAGCCTCCCATCCCTTTAAGTAGATTAGATCTTTCCCAGCTTCAGTCTCTCCAGTGGACTCCCGCAGCAAAGAGCAAAGTTGCCTGGTTCATTGGGCTCAGGGATGAGGAGGAGGGTTGATTAGAGAATGCTGCGTTGGGTGGGCTCTGAGAGAACACGCGCGCCAGAGTGCGCTGTGGGTTTCTTTCCCTGGCCCTTGTCCTTAACCCTTCCCTCTGAGGAGCGGGATCCACCGTGCTGCAGTACCCTGGAGCCCTGATGCTGACTGCCTCGGGCTCCCGAAACTTTGCTCGGGGTGTGGGCTCGAGTACACGGAGCTGAGCTGGCTGGCTGGAAAGCACCAGGGGAGTGTTAGGGGAATGACCCTTGGCACCCCAGGTCCCTAGCCTAGAAGCTAGAAGAGCTAGGGTACAGCCGCAGAAGGGAGCTGTCCCTTCAGCACTGCGGACCTCCAACGACCCTGCATCGGGAAGCGGGAGGCCGGGCAACAGGCGGGGAGCTGTCCGTTCAGCACGACGGACCTCAGCCTTCCGATGCAAGCGGCCGGCCCCCGCCCCAGGACTCTCCCTTTTCTCCAGTTTGCGCGGGGGTGTGGAGAGCAGGCGGAGAGCTTTCCTGGGAGGCTGGGGAAGCAGTGAACACTCTTCTCAGCGACTCGCCTCCCAGCAGAGCTATTTTTTGCCATCCGCCCTCACCCCCGGCACACGCGCTCGCACACACGCACGCACGCGCGCGCACACACAGACACACACACAGACACACACACAGACACACATACACAGACACACACACACACACATACACAGACACACACACGCTCACACACCAGACCTCTCCGGGTTTCTTTTGCCTTGAGTCTCCCGGGGCTGTGAGGAACCAGGCGCATCTCAAGCCGAGCTGCCAGCTGCACGCTCCGAAGCCATGCCCAGCACAAACCCTCGTTCCCACCAAGCTCCTGAGGAATGAAAGCAACCCAGGAATCCTCTGACCGCAGCAGTGATGTGGACCAACCCCCTGGAGCCCGCACCCTCCCGAGGGCCATAGAGGACTCAGGGAATTGGAGAAAGCTCAAGACAGGAAATCCCAGCTTTCCCAAAGTCCCCGTGGATGCTGACAAAAGGAGATCCAGATTTTTGGAAGAGGCCGTCCTAGGTTACCCAGCTGCAGAGTGATTCTCCCCTCTGGCACTGAATCTCCCCCTCCAACCCCCAGCCGTTCAGAGTACCATGAAGAATTATGAGGATGTGTGACAGAGGTATCCAGATGTTGATCACCACTGTAGGAGCCTTCGCAGCTTTTAGTTTAATGACCATCGCAGTGGGCACGGACTACTGGCTGTATTCCAGAGGTGTGTGCAGGACTAAATCCACAAGTGACAATGAAACCAGCCGGAAGAATGAAGAAGTGATGACCCACTCTGGGCTGTGGAGGACCTGCTGCTTGGAAGGTACTTGCGAATTCCTCTTGCTGGCTCTGAACGATCGGCTTCTAAGGTCCTGATGTGTGTTTGAGGGAAACAGAGACGGTGGAGGGGAAGAAAAACAGTTGAGATTGTTTTTTGAAAACGTGTGAATGTCCAGACAATGTTTCCACTGAGGCTGGTGCTGTGTGGATGGAAGGGTTGGGTCTTGTTGATTGTTTTTGGTCTAAGCTAAATGTGATGCGATTTTGCAACACTTTAAGCAGCGTCTGCAGTTGGGAAATCTTCTAATCCCAAATCTCTAGGCATGTTGTGCACTGGTTGGATCTCTGTCTAGAGAAGGAGACTTTGGATTTGTTTAATTGCATTTCAGTGAACTGGGATTATTAAGGGATGGAGGGAGGGAAGACAGGAAGGTGATGGAAGAGGTGTAGGGGGGCTGATCCAACATGGGGCACTCTGATCCGCTTTCTTTTTCTTTTTTTCCAGTAAAATCTTAGCTTCTCCCAAGTTTAGTCTAACTAGACATTGTCATGAACTTCCTTTGCCAACTGGTACTAGAGAACAATATGTAAACCCCAACTCTCACACCAGCACATCTAAAGAAAATTTCATTATGAATAAGTGTTTCATTATTTGGAATCAAAATAAAACTGAAGTCTTGGTGTTTGCTAGCCACCTGACTTCATTCATAAATCACGCTCATAACCAGCAAATGTCTTTCCTTGACATTTAGATGAGACTAACTCTAAGAATTGCAGCTCATTGTTTCTAATTTTAAAAACCAGAGGATTTGTTCTAACTAGTAACGGGGAGGGCAGGCCAGTTTTAGAATGGGAAGCTCTTCGGTAGCCTGTGCCACTACTAAACTTGCTTGCCGCATGAAGAGTGACTGTCAGCTTCACTAGGCAGTGCCTGGGTGTCACCAGGAGTGAAAAAAGAAAGAAGAAAATCAAAGCTCTGGGAACCTGTCACCTGAGGGAAACACTAGATTCAAGGGGCACTGAGGAAGGGTTTCATTCGGTTGGTTGATTGGATTTTGTTATTTCTCTGGCTCCCAGGGATTCAGTGAAGTTTGTCACAGTGACAGACAAGAAAAGAGGGGCTTCCTCCTGTTCCCCCCACTTGCTGTTGGCTCTCTCCACCTGCATTCCATGTGGCATTCTCAGGGTTTCTTGGGAACTCGCATTTATGTAAATGACTTAGGAAATCATGCTATGACATCACTTGCTAGTATAATATTGCATCATTCTCTGGCCTCCTTCCCACGTCCTGACGCTCTGAACTCCCCTGACTATAGCGCCACTACAGTTGATTCTGTTTCCAACGCACATTTGCAACTGGTGGGAAACTTAGGAGGGAAAGGGCTACCTTTGTGAAGTGAGAATCAACGTCAAGTTAGAAAACCCAGGCAATGCTGCAAATGGTCTCTACACACCTAGCTAAGACATTTGTCCTTTTTAAACTCTCGGCTAACCCTGGAAATGATTGATTTGGAATTGATAGCTTTGAGTGAACATTACTCAAGCTTATACTGTTTCTGTCAGTATACTGACAGAAATTCTGAAATGATTCTCTTCTAAACATCATCAAGAAAATCTAACATTTGTGGTTATTTCTGAGCATTTGCAGTTGGGTAGCAAGAGGTCATTCACCTTGGGGAAATTCTATCCTTCCCTTTGATGTATTGGCAATAATGAATTAAATAAATTTTTGCAATGCTGCGATTTGGTAGATGTAATAATGCCTACATACGTGGCATAAAAAAACCGAGGCTCCTCCCCAGCCAAAACCATATACAAGTATATCAGGCTTAGTTATTTATACTCATTTTATCTCTTGGAAATATTTTGAAAATGTAAAATTAAACACAAATATTGATATCCTGCAGTGTGCCTATTTATTTAACAGTCTGTCAGACAGAATCAGGGCCTGAGTTTTCTGAACCTTTTCTCAAAGCCTCCTAAAGAGTGTTTCCTCTTCTCTTCAACATGCTACTCTGTGCTACAGTTCATACATGGGACTGGAGCCCCAAGTGTTCCATAGGTTTAGTGGGATAAATGAGAAAGAAAATTTGGAAGGAATTGAAGATGTGTTTTTGGGCAAGCCAATTCTTTTGAGAAAACTTGTTGGAGTCTGTCTATGGTTTTTCTCAGCTATATTTTACATCTTTGAAGCATTCCGTTCAGTACGATGCACAAATCATTATGGGTCTGAAAAGTGTTACCATCTAAATGGGTCTGGCTAAAATTTGAAGCTAAGATTCTTCTTAATGAACTGAATACATCAGGTGTTCAAGGAATTTGCAAGAGCCTCCGTTTTTTGCATGATAAGACACATACAGTAGCCCGAATACATCCTAAGATTTCCATCCTCTATGAGGATGAAGATAAACAGCCATCTCTATTCACTAGCTCCTGTCTGTCTCAGAACTACAACATCCTCATCTTCTGGTCCTTTAACATCAAAGGACCTGTGTAGGGAGTGTGTTACAGCTCAATTTTTTCTTACACATAATTTAGAAGAGTCCTTTTTTCATACTTTAAGAGCCATGAGACAATATGGCTATTTTGCCCCAAATAAGGGAATACTTGGGGGGCGGAGGCATGACAGTTGTCTGCAAACATATGAAGGACTGTCATTTGAGAGATTTGAAATCTTCTGTGTGGTCTCAAGGAAGCTGACGAGGGAGCTAAAGTAAGACAGGTTTTACCTAAATATAAATAACTACCTAGTGTGGAGTAGGAAGCTTCCAGAGGTGGTAAGTCCTCTAACAGCAAAAGTATTCAAAGCTATAATAATAATAATAATAATAATAATAATAATATCAATTGTTCCCAAACTTGGCTAGCCATTGGAGTCTCATGAATAGTTTTTTTTTTTAATTATAGATTATTAAGCTCCACAACTACATTCCATGCCTCCATACATCTGTGGTGGATGCCCGGAATCCAAATTTCCTAAAAGCCCTCCAAGCAATTATGATGTTAGAGCCAACATCTAATGAATGTTTACACTGGGTCTGGGATGACTGTGCATGTTTGTGAGGGCCACAGCACTCAAGAGAGATGGTACCTCCTTTGTCATTCCTATGAGCCAACAGAGCATCGTTTATACTAGTACTGCTTTCAATGTTTTGAAAACTTCGGTCTTTCATCTTCAGGAGAGCTCAGGGGTGTGGGTCCTATCATTACCCTTCCCTTATAGATGAAGAAACTGAAGCTGGGAGAAGTTCCATCATTTGCCCAAGGTCATATACTTCAACTTGGCAGGCAATGCCTAGCCTAAGACTTGCAGCTTCTCAGGGCGTTGCTAGAGAGCCTTAGTTCACGCTCTAGCAGCTGATTTGCTGCCGATAGAAATATTGACTTGTGAGAATGCCCAGACACATGGTTTTTTCCATTCAGAAGTCTCAGATCTGAAAACATTCAGCTTGTCCATGCATCAATGGAAGAGACACAGGAGCCACCAGACAAGAACAAACTCAGAGCAGCAAAAGATGCACTTTGAATGAGAAAGCAATCAACCTATGTAAAGATACTCACAGTGAGAAACCCTAGCGATTGCCTGACTCATTATCTGGAAAGCAGGCAAGGCATTCACAAAGTCCCCACCTGCTGCATGTTTTCAAAGGCAGCATGTGAATTTGAATGAGAATATGTTCAGTAAGCATCTCTCTCATTTAAAAAAAATCACTGAAGCCCTAGATCCAAGCAAAGCAATGCAATTAGATGGTGGAGAGACCACTACCTTAGCAGTGAAGAAACCTGGGTGCTAATTACATTTCTGTCCCTAATAGTCATGCAAATTGTTCATATGGCTTTTCTCCCTTGGACATCAGTTTACTCAGTTCTAAGAGAAGAACTTTAGATGAGGTTATAGCCGGGTGGTGGTGGCGAACGCCTTTAATACCAGCACTCGGGAGGCAGAGGCAGGCGGATCTCTATGAGTGTGAGGCCAGCCTGGTCTACAGAGGGAATTAAGAAAAAAAAAAAAAAAGAAGTCATAAATCCAACTGTCCATGTGGCCTAGTCAGGTCAGGTAAAGTGTGAAGAAAGCAAGTCACATTCTTTCACCCCAACTGTATGGTAGACAACAATAGTACATTTAGAGAGACTTATGATGACCAGAATTTATTCTCAATGTGGGGGCAATAGAGGGTAGTCAGGGACTGTACCAAGCTGGAGAGACCATCTAAAAAAACAACTGTTAGTTGACTGGAATTGAGTTTGACCATGGGGATGTGTGTATAAATGGTGCCAATGTGTCAGGTAAAGAAGAGCCAAGCAGGGGGCAGAAAAATGGCTCAGTAGGTCAAGTGCTCATCACACAAATGTAAGAGCTGGAGTTGAGATTCCCCCTACCATGCAAGTGCCAAGTGGTTAAGGCAGGCTACCTGTAATCCTGGCCAACACAGAGGTTTCCTGAGCAATCTGGATAACCAGATTAGCTGAATTAGAAAACTCCAGGTTCAGGTGAGAGACCCTGACTCAGCATAGAAGGTTGGAAGCAATTGATGAAAAAAGACACCCAACTTCAGACTCTGGCCTCCACATGTGCACACACATCCTTGTGCACACACACATAGGTACACATACATACACAACTTGATATATATACATGCATACACACCATACATATATACACAGAGAGAAGAAATACCAAAGAAAAGTCAGGCATAAAAACCATTTGAATTTTAAAATACAAGCAAATAGTTCACCTTTCTAAAAACATGAACTCATCCAAATTGTACTTACTTTGAAGCTTAATTTTGTCCATAGGTTGCCAGTTTTGAGCCTTAAAAATTACCTAAATGGCCTTTTAAAGCAAATTTCTGATGTTTTCATACTCAGTTCATGAATTACTCTTTCTAACTCATTGAAAGAGTTTTGAATATTAAGAAAAGAAAGCTCACTCAGAATTATAGCTCAGAGAACTTAAAATCATGGAAAGGAAGTTCAGTAAACTGCTGTTTCTGCTGCAGATGGGTCTGAATGACACCAAACATCTGGCTGAAAAACTGGAAAAAAAATTAGCCAGTCATTAGAAGTTCCCCCATATTTCCAAATCTGCAGATGGTTGGCTTTTTCAGCCAGATGGGGTTCCAGCTTTATTTATGTGTTCAGAATCCTTCAGGGAAGCTGCAAAGATGCAGTTGAGGAAGAAAGCAAGTTTGAGGGGAGGGGATTATTGAGTACGTCCTGTGTGCCAAGTCCTGTGCCAGGTGCCTTTGGATACGTCAATGCACACTTTTCATATGTCACCCGGCAGAAGGGGTCTTTGAGGCACACTGCTATGTATCCCTAGATCTTAGAAACAGCCATTTCTGCTCCTTCATTCCTAGATCTCACATGCCATCCTGTCGTTTCATCTAAGCCATGGCACAGAACAAGCTAGAGATCTTCCTGACTTTCTACTTCTGGACTTTCTGGTCCTTTCCATGCATTCTTCCTCCTCACCCATAAAACCCAAGTCAAAAGCAAGAAGAAAGTGGGCCAGAGTCATAAGGCAGGATGCAAGCAAGTGACTTTAGCTGTGCCTGTGGGTTAAGTTAGGATTAGCTAGGTGCAGAGGTCGGAACAGGGGTATGAATAACACACAGTGTGCTATGTCCACATCGTCCTAACATTTTAGATACTGAGATGCTTTCCTTAGTGTTGGCAAACAGCACATGTTCAGAGTCCCTCAGCAGTCGTCCTACCCATTCTTGAGAGCTCCAGGGCTCCCTAAGATCCATAGAGTGAAGAGTAAAGCCTGCCATATATGCTGGTTGCCACAGTGCAAATGTGACTGATTTGACTGGTAGAGAAACCAGTGCATAGATACCCAGTCACTTCCACAGTAGATGGTATCCAGAGAGAAAGTAGGACCCACCTGACCTGCACACTCCCACTACTACTCGTTGGGTCATGACCCTGTTTCAGCCATGGACACCATCCATTTTGTGGGCTGGTCTTGTGCTCAACTGACTGATCCACATTTCTTCCCAGCTGTGCCCTCGTTGTTACAAAGTCCCCAGGCATCTTCTTTCTACCTCAAGCACAGCATTCTGTCTTCTTGTTCTGTGATGCCATCATAGACAGTAAAGGCCTGGGAAATGCCTCTGTTGGTTTCCTCACTTAAACACGTATGCTGTAGAGTACAGTAAAGACCACTCACTCACGTAAGATTGACCGATGTGGGCTCCTGGTATCATGTGTTGAGAAAAAAACACAAGGAACCAGGCAAAAGGACGCCAGGTTCTTCTCACGTTTTCCCAGAGCAGTGTGCTAGTTCACCCAAGAGACTGTCCTTTGAGGGACTGTTCTTTGTTTAATGTTTGTTTTTTAAGGAAATAGACTCGGATCCAGTAACTGTATGTTTATTTAGTTCAAAAATTGGTGAAATTAACATAACATTTTGTTCAGTCGCAGTGCAAATGACTGCTGGTCAGCAGAAAAGGTAACCCCAAATACAGCAGCTTGCACTTCCCAGCATGCCGATCAGTTTTCACATCTAACTTTACAATCTTATTTCAGAATTTTGTTACCTCCTCTGTTGAACCAGTTTTATGATTCTGCTGGCCCCCTTACTATTGAGTTGAATAAAACTTGACATCAGCTGACTATGTAAGTTAGGAGAAATGTGTTCTTAATAGTTTGAAAATTAGAAAGGTGTACTTTGGAACACGGTTTCAGAGCATTCCACCTGTATGTCATTTGCTTTGGGGCTACTTAGTAGGATAAGAGGCTTTAAACATAGTTACAGGGTACTGGGTCAGCAACTGCAGTCTCAGCAACATGGGACTCAGCCAGTGGTAGGAGCCAGCATAAGATGGGGAAGCCCAGTCCAAAGTCAGATATTTCACAACAAGGAAGCATGTTATTGGGAAGGGACCCTTCCAATAACCCATTTTTGTACCTTCATAAGAAAGCCAATGCATTTGGGCAGGACATTGTGGCAGTGGAAATATGTGGCGGAGAACAGTTTTTCACATCACAGCAGACAGGAAGTAGAGAGCAGCAGTAACCGGGAACTAGAGATCACCTTCAAAGGCCTCCCCCTAGTGACCTACTTCTGCCAGGTAGAGGTCTACAGGTTCCAAGGACTCCCCAAATGGTACCCCCTTCTGGAGAGCAAATATAGAATATGTTCCTAGGAGCATTTAAGCGTGACACCTACCTGTCAAAGGCAGCAAACATTTTTCAACCACTTCTTTTACATTTTCTGTGGTTCTGTCAATAATATGTTGGCCATTAGTTCTTGATTCATTCACATCAGAGTATTAACTTGCTTTAAGATGGTAAATTAGCTTTCTTATGCCAGTGCTCTTTCCTTCCAAAGAGGTGGTCTTCCAGGGAACTATCTTGGGCTCCAAAAAAAACTGTTCATAATATACAGGATGTGTAGGGAAGAGAAAGCATTTCTCCTCTGGGTTGGATTCCTGTTCAGGCTGCATGGTTACACATTTGCACATGTGTCAACCTCAGCAAGGAGATGGAGGGGAAATAGCCGTGTTGAAAGGTACATGACAATGAGTATGACATGGTTTGGGATGACGAGAGTCTCTAAGTTGAATGAAGCTTGGATGTCTTCCTGGAGAAAGATGTCCATTCACTGAAAAGCCTTGGCCCATCTGGACCATACTTGTAAAGAAGTCACAGTACCTGAGTTCTCTTGACCTTGGAGTCCAGCAGGGACTGAGTGTCAGCCCCCACTCCACTCACCAGCCATATACCTTCATGCAGAGCTGAGTCTATCTAGTAGGAAGAGAGGCTTTAAACATAGTTACAGGATACTGGGTCAGCAACTGCAGTCTCAGCAGCATGGAACTCAGCCAGCAGTAGGAGCCAGCATGAGATGGGGAAGCCCAGTCCAAAGTCAGATATTTTACAACAAGGAAACATGTTATTGGGAAGGGATCCTTCCAACAACCAATGTCTGTACCTTCATAAGAAAGCCAACATGTTAGGCCTCACCACTCAGGCATTAGCCGGACAAGCAGTAACTACAATGAGTAAGTAAGAGAAGTGTAGGCCTCTTCTCTCTTAGTGCTCTGGACACAGTTCCTTAAGGGAAATGGAACTGCTATCATCGGGAAACATAGACCATCTCCTCGAAAAGGGGAGCCATTGAAAGATAGATAGATAGATAGATAGATAGATAGATAGATAGATAGATAGATAGAT
>CABHPH010062422.1:0-22078 GCA_902168325.1 Peromyscus nudipes
TTTTTTTTTTTTTTAGAAAATGTGGTAACCTTCTTTTCTGTTTCTCCTCCAAATAAACATTTTTGAATCTCTTTTGTGTTGAGCTATATAAGAGATTGTGATGTAGCTTAGTTGTTTGAACATTTGACTTTTTAGCATGTGTGAAGCCTCATGACATCATAAACTGAGTGACATGGTGCACTCCTCTAATCCCATCACTCAGGAGTATAGGTAGGAGGAAGAGTAAATCAAAGATCAACCACATAGACAGCTTCAAGTCAGCCAGGGAAACAGTCAAAAAACAAAATTACATGAATCTGAGCATAAATAAATGGATACATATAAAATAAAGAAATCAACATGAATGAGGACTTGCTGTCTGACTTTTTCTTGTACATATTTGAACAAATGTCTCTCCACACCACATAGGCCACTGATGTCAGACCAAGGTGACAGTTCCTCTACAGTCAAGCTCAGGGAACTAGGGAGTTTACTGTGGTTACTTACAGGAGCCTTTGTGCAGGGTTATGTACAGGAGCAAGGTGACTCACATCAGCAAAGCTAGCATGGGTAACAAGTCATAAAAGGTGCATGTGTGGAGCCCTCTGAACAACCTTCAGCTAATACAGCCCTGCGAGAGTCTTCTCTTCCTCTGCATCTGTTACTGCTTACATGACCTTGGGAGGAACCCTATGAACCTTGAAACTTTCAACATTTTCCTGAATCTGATAAATATGATGAGATTATAAGGCTTGCACGTCTCACCAGCTCCCTTCTTTCTCCAACAGGCAACACTTGATGGAAATGTCTGTGTCACAAAACCTTTATTTTTTTTCCTAGTTATTTATCTACTGTCCTTGAGTCTGTATTTTAACGTAGAGGTCAAACCTGTTTTTACCGAGTAGAAACACAGCATGTACCACGCTGAAAGAACAAGAAGATAAACACAGACATTAAAGCAGTGATGTGCTGTCACCACTATGATTCATAATTTTTTAATTATGTTTGCTAAAAATACTACCATTGATGTTATAGATTTTGAGGCCAAGTTAAAGGTAGACTGAGTTGTTAACAGTTTGGTTCAACTTCAAAGTTCTCTGTGCTTAACAGTTCAATTCAGTTTCTTCAAAGAATGATGGAAATACATACATGATTGAATTTCTCATATCATTGTCCTTTCATTTTCTAACTGGAAACATTGCTGGGATGAGTTGGCATGGAAACAGCATTCAGAATAATTGTAATGCTATGAAAGTAATCAATATTGATTCCTAAAACTAAGGCTTTAAAACCCTAAGTAAAATGTATATAAAAATGAAATGTTTGAAAAAGTAAAAAATGAAATGTATAGGTTGCTTAGACAAAAATATGGTAGAACTTACATTTCAAAGGAAAATTAGTATATAATGTAAGTGACATTCTTGTAAATGGAAAAGGAGTACATATCATTTCTGAAATAAGATTTCAGGCTTATGATATTGATACAACTTTACAGTAATTTATATAGTGTATTAAACTACGGTGAATGAAAATACTAAAGATAGCTCACTAGCACTTTAAAATGTCTGTTTTTTACGATTTTCTAAATTTTGTTCTTTTTATCTTTGCAATGATAGCATCATTGATAGAAAGATTTCATTTGATTTCTTTTTATTTCACCTTATCAAGTTCAAATGACTTAGAATGGTATTTACCATATAATCTCAGGAGCACAGAGAGAAGAGGAAAGAAGTGCAATTCTGATGTGAGTCTGTGAATGGAAATTCCTACCTAAGAGCAAAATCCAACTGTGGGACCCTCTGTACGTAAATAAGGAAACAATGATGTGTGTAATTTGTTTACTCAGTTTATTCTGGGACATAGACTAGCTTAAGAGGCTGCTAATACAAACAAAGAGGAATATGCTGTCTTATTCATTTGTTAATTACAGTGTAAGCAATGTCCTGACTTGCTTTTATATTGTGGTCTATTTCATGTTATTTCAGTAACAAGATGATAGATTCCAAAAGAGAAAAAAATTCTAAAGAATATGATTTATTTTTGTAAATAAAGAAAAATATTTAAGATATAGTACATTGCGTTTTTAAATTTTAATTTACTTCATTATTGTTGTGGGTGTTCAAATGAGAACATGCATACATAGTACATGTAGTTAAAGCATTAATATGCCAGAGCAATTAATTTCGTTCTCTCCTTTACCTCTGTATGAATTCCTGATACTGAATTCAAGTCAACAGACTTGCAAGGTAAGTACTTTTCCAGCCAAACCACTACATGGCCCAGGATTTTGTTTTTAGTAAAAGAAATTTCAAAACGAAATTAATAAATTGCTTTTAATGTTTATTCTTAATCATGGGGAAGTGGAAAATATAGCATGATATATTGTGGTCATATATTAATGCAAAGGTTGTACAATAGTTTGTAAATAGTTCATTGTTCAAAACTGTGAGCTGTTTGAAGAACTATAGTGTAATGAGTTGTGTATATTTCTTCACTGTTTTAAGTTCTGTTCGGACACAAAACTTGCCTGTTTTAATCAAAGGAATAGAACATCATTGCTGGTCAACAAGAGGAGGCAGTTAACAATTGGTAAGTGAGTAAGTCAATTAACATTTAAACCAGACTACGAGTCTGTGTAAAATGAGAACGTTATGTTGAAAATTTAAAAATTGAATACGATAAAAATATTTTTCAACAATATATGCACTTAATCGGTTATATTTAGAAATATGAATATGTATATAAAATGCTTTTATACATGGAATAACAATTAGTGAAAAAGGGGGCATGAATTTGAAGGAAAGAAGGAAGGATATGTGGGAAGGATTAGATCAGAAAGGGAATGGAGGAATATTATAAACTAAAAAATAAATTAATTTGCCCCCCAAAATTTTTTGTCTTTGAACAAATAAATGTGGGGAAATTTTCATATTACATATTACTGTTCCCCCAAACTTGCAATGCTTATTGGTGTCAGATGCCCTCAAAAAAGACTTGAAAAGAAGCAAACCAAATATCCTTAATTCTGTTTAAAGTCACATTTCCAAAATTTGAAATGGAAATACTTCTTCCTTTCCAGCCTTCATAGCCTCTTCAGATAATTCTATTGTATTTTGACTGAGTATTTTTGAAGTTACGTGGATTGTCTAGATTTCCAAGATAAATCTAAATCTAAATAAAATTTTATTAATGCATGCATGTCTTTAAAGAGAAGTGTACAGTGTAGAATGAACTGATTGAAAATAATCTATTGTTAAGTTTATCTGAGACTTCAATTATTATAAAACTGCAAGAAATAAAGTTTTATTACTTATAAAATATCCAGTCTAAGGTTATTGTTTTGAAAGCCTGAATGGAATAAGAAGATTTTTTTCCAATCATTCAAATATTTATCAAAATAGAAATCTACATATCCATACTTCATTTTCTTTTAGATAGATCAAAACCAGTAAAATACTACATGGCAAATTAGAAAAATACACCATTTTTTTCCTTGGACTGCCTATAGTTTTGAAAGATATTCACCAGACATTAAGAGTATATGATGCACTGGATGTAAATTAATATCTACCATGTACTGAAAACTGTGATAAGACTCATTAATCCACCTGTGAAATCGACAGAGGCTTTCCTCAAGGCTCACACACAACAATGGGCCAAATCGAGAGGAAGCAGCTGTGGGATAATCAGAGTCTCCCCGACTGCAATTGTAAAATGGTTGAGGCAGGACATATTAAACAAGCAAGCCAGTGCACAAATTTACTCCAAATAAAGGGCATGTATATTAAATCCCCCCAAAAGTAGTATTTATCCAAACATTCAATATTATCCAGATAATAAAATAGAGATACGAATGTCCATGGATATTACTGGGCTCTTTTATGCACACTAAACCTTCCAAGAAGTTTAGAACAACAGAGTTGGGAGGGATAATGAGGGTGAGAAAAAAAAGATTATGTAGAAAAGATCTTTTAACATCACTTAAAAAATCTGGATATATAAAAATCTGGATGATTGAAAACAACAGAAGCATTCAATTATCGTCCTTTCTTCACTACTGTAAACCTTTTTGTGTTCCTGTCCAATAGTCCCCACTTTTTTCCCTTACCTGTATCCACACATGTATAGACCATGCTTGTTTCTTTCTTTGAAAACCATCTAGATTATACATACATTAGCCATCTGTCTGGAGTATAGCTGATAAACATTTCCTCCCAATCTGAATACTGTTGCTTAAGTTTCCTGATTGTTTGCTTTGATGTTTTGATGGATTTTAATTTGACCACTTTCTTTTTGTCAACTTTAGAGGACATTTTCGTTGTTATTAGGATTCTTTAGGAAGTATTTCCCTCTGCCTATATGTTGAAGAGTTTTCTTTTGGAACTTTCAACCTTTCAGGTCTTATATTAAAGTCTATGATTAATTTTGAGTCGATGTTCAGGGTGAGAAATTTGAGTCTAATTTAGTTCTGCCTGAATGGTGTAAAATGACTCTCTAATCCCTCCTGTGTATGCACTTTTCAAATTTGTCAAAAAAAAATGAGCATAACTGTGTGGTTGATTTCCCAGTCCTCTTTTTTTATTTGTTTGGTCCACACACCTGGTTGTTTCATCACCATGCTGTCTCAGTCATCATGTTTATGTAGTATAAGTTGAAGTCAGGCATCGTGATAGCTCCAGCATTGTTCTTTTTGTACAGAATGTCTTTGACTATTCAGGGCATTTAGGGTTTCCGTACAAATAGGTGAATTTTTTCTAACTGTAGTGAAGAATGTCATTAGAATTTTGATGATAATTCTATTAAATCCATGGACTGCTTTGAATAGTATAATCATCTTTATAATATACCACTCTAATCTTGTGAACATCAAGTTCTTTCTATCTTCTAGTATCCTGTTTTGTCTATTTTAAAGTTTCTTAGATTTTTTTGAATTCAGAGATCTTTTACCATCTTAGTTAGGTTTCTTCCTCAATATTTTATAGTATTTTTAAAACATTTTAAATTTTCATTTGAGAATTTCATGCAAGGGTACTGCATTTACAATATTTCTACATCATCTTCCCCTCAAACTCTTCCTATATTCTGCCCACTCCTTCTCAACCTCCTAACATCTCCCTCTGTCATTATTATTTTTAAAGATACATGTACATATCTACATATAAATACATCTTGTTGAATCTATATAGTTTCACTCATATGTACATACGTTTAGGGATGACTACTTGAGATTGGAGATTGATAAGCTATCAGTAAGAGGGAGAGCACCAGAATGTCTGCTATGAGATAGATAGTGTCTTCTATATATGACAAGTAGTTGCTTCCATGGAATCTTTACAATATAGTCACCTAAATAAGGCCTGAACAATGACAACACTAGATGACTTCCCAATGCGTGTGGAGGAAATCTCACAAGGCCCAATAGCGAGGGCCTATAGGCAATTAATGGCTTTATAGCAAAAGAAAAAAAAATCTACCTGCTCCAGGGATGAGCCCCATGACAGGTTACCCAGCAGTTTATTGCACTGAAGTTGTTCCAAATTGGATATTTTTTTCTAATTTCTTTCTTGACAGATTTTTATTTTTATATAAAATATTACTACTATTTGTATTCTGACATTTTATCATTTAACTTTGCTGAAAGTTAGAAAACAATGTTTCATGATGAAGTTTTGTATCTCAAAGTCTAGGAAGGACTCATGGAGGAGGTCAGAGTGACTCAGATCTTTGACTTTAGTGTATTACATAGTTTCAATGTAGACCTCCATTCATAAATACGTACATTCACCCATGGCTTAATAGATTAACAAATAAATAATGGACAAACATTTTTTATTACAGAACTTGTGGTATCAGAACAAGATGGTTGTAAATTTTTCAATCTGAGTTTTGATTTTACATATCTTCTTTAATTGACAGGAGAATTGACATGAGAATTGAGTGGATTAGTAAAGCTTTAACTGTCCAATCCTGTCCATTGATACAACATTTTATAGATAACACTGACTTATTTGTACGGAGATCCAGTAAGTGTACTTGAGGAAAGTTTTACTTTGCCATCAGAGCTGTTCCAGTGAGAATCACCGCCTTTATTGTGTGGAAGGCCCACCGCTTGAAGTGGGAATCAGAGGATGTCAGAAAGAACTAACGGGGAGAACTAGGGAGTGATGGAAGCTTTCACGATGCTGTTGCTTGTACAATTTCACAATGTCACTTGTCATTTGCTTTAGATTTTACATAATGTGAGTAGAAGATAACATCACTTAACATGAGACATGAAAGAGAGAGACACAGGCTTAAAGAAGCCCTGAGAGTCGGTGACAGCATTGGACAATGTTAAAATTACTTAAGGAATAAGAAACAGGATTTTCACAGTATTAAATCACCAGCTCGTTTCTTATAAATGACCAAAGCACCATTTGAGGTAGATTGTCTGATTTCCAAAACTATATTATTACAGCACTAAATTATGCTGCCTTTTTTGTTAAATGTACTTTTCCAAAACAAAGTCTTTGAATTCATACATTGGATTATGTAATTTTCCTATGATAAGACAAAAACACTACAAATGCTTGAAACCTATCAATAGTTAAATCAAACAAAACCACTGTGCCCTCATACTTTTTGTTTATAGGTTTATGAAAACTAAATCCAGCACATATTGCATCTGTGTAAATTAATATAGGCAATGCAGGATGATGATTATTACAGCCTGTTAGAATTGAGTAAAAAGTCTCAATTATTCAGAATGGGTTAGGAAGACGTTTAAGTAAAATGGTAATACAAGCCTCATTAAGGAAGTAACATCTAATAAACAACTTTTAAAAAGTGAATGATTAGCTATTCTAAAAAAAAAAATGGTCCTTGTCAACACAAGAGCAAATACCTATAGCCTAGATGAATCAAAGCGTAAACAGAGAAAATGTAATTTTTTCAAATGGCTACCTTGAGAAAAATTTTATAAAGAGATTGTTGGCAAATGTGAAGACACAATACAGGAAAGCTTGTGAGATGAAGCTAGGACCTCTGGGCTAGTTATAAAGAGGGAATGAGAGGAGCACAGAGGAGAACAGAGAAAAGAAAACACACATCAATAAACAACAGTCCCACTGGAGCTGTTAGAAGAGCCTTTGCTTGAGGAACACAGCTCTCCTTCAGTGATTTCTCAGGGGAAGACACAGGGTAAAACCAAGGTCTTTTTTCTAGTATCCTCGTTATGATGCCTGCTGAGTGAATTCTAAAAGTTTGAGGGGTCATGGGAACCTACAATAGATCACAGCAGGTAATGTGCACAATCAAACAATGTTGTTCTGGGTGCTCAGGCAAACATTTCTGAGTGTTTTTTTTATTTTTTTATTTTTTTTATTTTCAGGGAGCGTACATAGACACATGAGTGAAGGAAATTGAGAGAGGGCATGTAACAAAGATTGCATAATATAAAAACAGAAAGAGGCACATCATATTACTAATGAGGAGGCATTTTATCAGGGTCTATGTATGCGTGCAATTATCAATACATTTTTTTAAAATTTTCTAAACATTGTAGATAAAATTATATATAACAAGCTTAATATTTACTCAGGAATGATTCACATTTAATGGTTTCTTGAATAGGCAGTAAGCCAGAAATTATATAAAAGAAGTAATATATATATTAACATTAAAATTAATATTGTATCATCTTTTAGTCTTTGAATTCCATTGTAAGGAATTTATACTGGTTTCCTGTTTTTACTTTTATACCGTGTTTTAGAACAATTAACCTTTTTCCAGTCATTATGACTCCCAAATTGAGGGTAGTAATAATATATTCTTTGTAGCATTGCTGTGAGGTTTAAGTTTGTGTGTGTGTGTGTGTGTGTGTGTGTGTGTGTGTGTGTGTGCATGTGAACATGTGAACATGTATATGATTATACAATATATGTATATGTATATGTTAAAGTATCTATAGTTCTAAACACATCACTAATGTGAAAGCTTAAATAATTTCCTTAAACATCCTCAAGACCTCTACCTACTATTTTAGGAAATTGTTAATTTGGAAGTTCTCCAGCTAAATCGTAGTTAGTGCTATATAGCACAATTCAATTTACAGTAAATAGCCACCTCTTTAACCTACTAAAAGATTCTAAGTATTTTGCAACACTACTTAAATGTAATGAATTTAAAAAATTGCTATCAGTAAATAATTTTGTTCATGGTACATGGAATTATAATAAGTCAAATATAAGCAAAACTGAATAAACATATTCTTCTACAGCCTACTGAGGTTTGATCCTGGACTATAGTTTATTTCCCTCGTTCAAATATAAAGCTACTAACTGCATTGTACAATCAAGCTTTGGAAATTCCGTCTAAATTGAATCTTCTCTGTTTTATTGTTTTGTCAATTAAGACTCTTAAGTCTTTGATGTAATCCCCTCTGACAACTGGTTTTGACACAGAGCTGTCAGATATTATCTATTTCAATAAGACATGACAGTCCTAAGATTAAACTATCACTTCCTTGTGAAGACAGCAAGGCTGCATTTATAATTAGTATGCATGGGTTGATGGGCCAGACATTTGCTACATGCTTTCAAATAAAAAGACTAATTAACTGTAAGTTAATATTTATAAGGCAATCTAGTGCCTATATTTGACTCTATGTATAGGAAAATTCTTCTGCAAAGGAAAAACAATAAACTAAGATTGTCTTTCTTCAGAATATTGGAGAGCAGTGAAAGGTGGAATAACAATAAGATTATTAAAGAAATTTCTTTTGGTGGTTTGAATTATTTTACTTTAAGCATTTAGCCATTATTAAGGACATTTTCTTGAAAGCAGGATGAAATTATCTGTGTAGGTAGAGGATTGCACTGGCTGACCGTTCTAGTTCTTAGTTTAAAGGCATTATACATGAATAGTATATTCTATTCAGAAATGTATATTTGCAAACTTATATTTGATTTATAGATGGATTGGTGAATATATAGATAGATTAATGATAGATGTCAGGAAAGATGTGGATAAATATAGCCCAATAGAGAGATAAATAATAATTCAGTAGGCTACTGAGCAGTAAGATGTGACTTTAAACGTAAGGGAATGTAAAACAGCATTCATTATTGAAGTAGAAAACAGCTTTCATGCTCTACCTTTTCTTTGTGATTTCATACAAGCTGCAGTATGGAACTGCAATCTGATAACATTATTTTCCTGTCTGATTGTGTCTTATCATAATTAGTCCATGTACAAGATCCCCCTGTAATCAGGCCACCAACTTCTCCTCTAGGCCTCATAGTACAACACCTGTAAAGAACCTGATGAAGACCACTTTAATAGTGCAAAGTATAGATAGTTAAGAATTCACTTTAGATCTTTAGGTATAGTGAAGTCTTTACCACTCATCAAGGAAACGTCTCATTGTTACAGACAGAGACCATTATCAAATACCACAACCATTCAAAATGCAGAGTTGTGGAGCCTGGAGAAAGGTACAAATCAACCCACATCCAAGGCTCAGGGAAATATTTTGGGGAGGTGCTGAAGGACTGTAAAAGTAAGAGGTTCAGTGAATTGGGTGTGAGATTATTTCTTAGGAATATCAGAAGCTATACCCATAAAACTACACCAAATAATAAGGACAAAAACAATAGACATGATAAAGTAGACAGGGGAACTCCCAGGAGGCCTCAACTCCACATAAAGAACTATAGGTACCTAAGGAATACTGAGAATGAGATCTATAGTCTTCACCAGGGAAGAACATATCTGTGGGGTTCCCCTTTCCTCTCAGCCTATTGGCCACCAGGTTGAGAAGGAAAGGGGGCAGAAAGAAAGCTTTGTACCAGGTCCATGAGCGCAGAGACAACCTTATGAGAGACAGATTTTGGTGAATCAGCTCAATTTTATTCCAGAGTATATGGAATATAGGATTGGGGAGTATGGGGGCAAACCCTAATTTGCATTAAGTGGAATGCTCCTATCACAAGGTTTCCTATATGGTATTAGGGTCCTATAGCAGAGCTCCTAGAGCAAGACTTCTTAGCAGGGATCTGAGGGTCAAGCTAAAGATGAATTGGGCACTGGTTTTAGAAACAGCTTTTAGATAAGGTCAGTCCTTCAGTCCCAGGGACATTCTCCAGATAAGGGGAGGTAGAGGGAGGAAGTTCTGCTGGAAGAAGGGACATCAGACACGGAGATGCAGAGTTTGAAATTTGCCCAAGTGGTTTTCAGTCTTGCTTTGGTCCAGTAATTCTTTGCTATGCTTCCTTCTCTGATTGGGAACAGTAATATATATCCTGTGCCATTATATGTTGGAAGTATGTGATCTGATTTTTTATTTTGATTTTACAGTTCATTATATTTAAGAGATTGCATGAATTTCAGAAGAGATTGAACTTCGGGCTTTCAAACATTATTGAAATTGTGATAGACTATGGGGATTTTTGAAGTTGAACTAAATACACTTTGCATTAGGATACTGTTACATGCCTTTGGGGGTCAGAGAGTGGAATGTGGTGGTTTGAAAGAAAATTGCACCCAAAAAGAATGGCATTATTGCAAGATATGACCTTGTTGGAGTAGGTACGGTCTTATTGAAGGAAGTGTGTCACTGTGGAGGCAGGTTTTGACGTCTCATATATGTTCATGATACCACCCAGTGTCTCAGATCACTTCCTATTGCCGAGGAGTCAAGATGCAGGAATTTTCAGCTCTTTCTATAGCAACATGTCTACCTGCATGCTGCCTTGCTTTCCTTTATGATGATAATGGACTAAACCTCTTAACTGTAAGTGAGCCACCACAATTAAATGTTTTCCTATATAAGAGTTGTGTGGTCATCCGGGCAGTGGTGGTGCATGCTTTTAATCCCAGCACTCGGGAGGCAGAGACAGGCGGATCTCTGTGAGTTCGAGGCCAGCCTGGTCTATAAAGCTAGTTCCAGGAAAGGCGCAAGAGAAACCCTGTTTTGAAAAAAGAACCAAAAACCAAAAACCAAAAATAAATAAATAAATAAATAAATAAAGTGTGGTCATAGTGTCCCTTCACAACAATGGAAACCCTAAATTAGACTGAAGCTATGACTATGAAAGAGAGCAAGAAGAAGTATATGAGCAAGTTTTGAGGAAAGGCAAGGGAAAAATGATACAATTATATTATAATCTCAAAATACAAATGAAATAATTAAAAAACATAAAAGGATAAAATACAATTGGCAAATAAATTTCATATTTAAATGCTATAGCTGTACAACAAAAATATATATGCCAAGATTTTTAGAAATTCCATTGTTTTCTTAGAAGTCATCTACTTGCTATCCCATCTTTAAGAAAGAGGTAGCTTTCTTTTCAAATCATATTGCACATAGTGATTGTATACTCAAGATGGTTGCCAAGATGAAGTGAGAAAACCTGTCTTTATTCAGAGTTTCTAAAACAAAAAATTCGTATCACATCTGGTCTACTGTATGGAATATATGTAGAAAGCATATATTCCAGGTGATTCTGTATTTCAACCCAGGAACTGGTTGAAGTAATCCCCTCTGCATCATTATGATATATCATTACAGTCATAACACCAGTCTTCTAGAACAGCTGAATGTAGACTTTTTCAGAAACAGCAGATCACTCAGAGCCATGTCCTTGTTTTGAGTTCAAATACATAATTATTAACCTGTATTAAAAATAAATTTTATTCTTCAATTTGATTTTTGAGACGTGTCTTAATCTCTGGATAAACATGGATAATCTGTTAAAACAAAAGTAAAGAAACAAAGAGCAATGAACTTCTCAGGTTTATATTTTCTTTCTAAGCCCAACTACTGAAAACATTGCTATGAGTTCAAGTAGCTACCTTCAATAGCATAGTCAGTCTTTTCAGATACATCTTTGGGAGAACACAGTACATGTTTAATTAACTCAATTAGAAACAATTTTGTCAATTAGCCTGATAAAATGGAGCTACCCATGGGCTGTCTGTCCATGTGCTCCTGAGTCTGCTTCGTGGCTCTTTCTTTCCAAAGGCAGCTGCTAATTATCTGCTACACTTGCAGCAGGGCTCCGTTAAAGTTTATGTAATTGCTGAAGCTTTTGCAGGTCTACAGCCTCCTAGCATTCTAGCATTTCCTGTCCAGATGTATCTGTTATATATGTTGTATCCCCTACCTGTGCTGTGGGATGGTCTGTATGTCAAATTGCTCTGATTGGTCAATAAATAAAACACTGATTGACCAGTGGCTAGGCAGGAAGTATAGGCGGGACTAACAGAGAGAATAAAAAGAACAGGAAGACGGAGGGAGTCACTGCCAGCCGCCGCCATGACAAACAGCATGTGAGGATGCCGGTAAGCCACGAGCCAAGTGGCAAGGTATAGATTTATAGAAATGGGTTAATTTAAGATATAAGAACAGTTAGCAAGAAGCCTGCCACGGCCATACAGTTTTGTAAGCAATATAAGTCTCTGTGTTTACTTGGTTGGGTCTGAGCAGCTGTGGGACTGGCAGGTGACAGAGATTTGTCCTGATTGTGGGCCTGGCAGAAAAACTCTAGCTACATACCTGCTTTCATTTTCATATACTCACATAAAGACACAAAGTAGTCCTGTGACTTCTAAAAGAATTTTTCAGATAATTAGCATAGGTAAATATGAATTCCACCATGTCATGAGGAGACTGTTCCTCTCAACTTTCAGTCTTTGGCTCGCTCCTCCTCTCACTGTGGCCACATGGTTCTGATGTCACTGTGGAAAAACATTGCTTTGAATTTACCACTCTATTCAATAGAACTGGCAATTATTTGAAACAGGTAATTAACTATTGACAAAGTGAAAAATGATCCAGTTTCTGTACAAAGCCCTTGTCTGGAAGGAGGAAGAGAAATCTATTGTATTTCAGATTAAAAGCATTGAGTAAGCTGCCATGTTGCAACCAGTGACTTTTTAGTGACTGAGTGCAAGGGAGATCAAGAAACTGTAATAATGAGCTAACTGGTTAAAAAAAAAAAGAAAAGAAACAGTAACTAATAAAAATTACCATAAAGCAAATTTAAAACAAAGTAATTTTCTCTATGCTGTATTACATTTAAGATCATAAAAATTCTATGAATGCTCAAGTATTGAAGTAATGAGCTTAAGAAATATCCAGCTTGTGCCATATGTAGAAATGTATGCTTTCAATTAAGAACAAAGGTATTTATTCAAATAGCCCTTTAAGCCTTTAGGAATATATATCACATCCAACTCGTCATATCCCTCACAATATTTTAATGTTAAATGAAAAAAAATGACAGTTGAGAATAATAAAGAAACAACAGGTGTAGATGTAACCAACCGTTTTATTAAATAAAAAACACAGAACCAATGCAAGGAAGAAAGCCAAGAGGTCAGAGCTAAGAGCTAAAACCTTACCCTTCCTCCTGCGGTGGTCCTACCTCTCTGAACCAGAGCTACTTTCTGTGTTAAAGTCTTTATATAGAGTTTCTGTTCTGCCTTCTCATTGGTTGTAAACAAAACCACATGACTGCCTCATCACGGCCTGTCTGTATAGACCTCCAGGTGTTCTGTGGTTGGTATTGAGATTAAAGGCATGTGTATCCAATGCTGGCTGTATCCCTGAACACACAGAGACTTACCTAGCTCTGCCTACCAAGTGCTGTGATTACAAGCGTACGCCACCACCGCCCTGCTTTCCTATGGCTTGCTAATAGCTCTGACCCCCAGGCAACTTTATTTATTAACATACAAATAACATTTTAGTACAAAAGAAAATATCACCATAAACAGGGCCTTTTAAAATTTCTGGTAACAAAAGGTCCATGACATCTCACCATAATACTGAACGACTTATCAACTGATTGTAAATTTTATAATAAATGTGTTGTCCAATTTCATATATTATATGCACTTATTTATGCATACATACACGTGTATATATAATGAAATGGTAGGTCATAGCTCTCTCTTAAGTATATGATTAAATCCTGATAATTTCTTGAAGAAAATAAGAAAAGCTCTCTGTGTCAACCAAGAATAATACTCAAGTTTCTTTTATTTTCTTTTTTTGAATTTATTTTATTTTATTTTACAATATAATTCAACTTTACATATCAGTCATAGATTCCCCCGTTCTCCCCCTTCCCGCCCCGCTCCCTCCCCCCAGCCCACCCCCCATTTCCATCTCCTCCAGGGCAAAGACTCCCCCGAGGATTGAGATCAACCTGGTGGACTCAGTCCAGGCAGGGCCAGTCTCCTCCTCCCAGGCTGAGCCAAGGGTCTCTACTAAGCCCCAGGTTTCAAACAGCCAATTCATGCACTGAGCACAGGACCTGGTCCAACTGCCTGGATGCCTCCTAAACAGATCAAGCCAATCTACTGTCTCACCCATTCAGAGGGCCTGATCCAGTTGGGGGCCCCTCAGCCATTGGTTCACAGTTCATGTGTTTCCATTCGTTTGTCCACTTGTCCCTGTATTCCATCCATCCCTGGTCCCAACAACTCTTGCTCACATAAACCCTCCTCCTTCTCGCCAATTGGACTCCCGGAGCTCCACCTGGGGCCTGACCGTGGATATCTGCATCCAGTTCCCTCAGTCACTGGATGGGGTTTCTAGCACGACAATTAGGGTGTTTGGTCATCCTATCACCAGGGTAGGTCAGATCGGGCTATTTCTCGACTATAGCCAGCAGTCTATTGTGGGGGCATCTTTGTGGATTTCTGTGGGCCTCTCCAGCACTTTGTTTCTTCCTATTCTCATGTGGATGAGATCTACATGAACAGTCTGGAGGTGAGTGGGGGTAATGAGGGGCGAGGGGCGAGGGAAAGAGAACTTGGGGGAGCGGAAGATCCCAACTGGATCAAGTTTCTTATACAGGAGTCGCTTTAGTAAGGACAAAAGTTATTCAAGCCTCATGAGCAGGCAATATGAAGGAAGCAGAAGGGATCCGAGAAGAAAGGAGGCAGGAAAGACTAAGTCAGCAGCTTTAACAGCTGGACGGACGCTTTCCAAAAAAGTGATGGGGATTAACTGACCTGGGGAACAGCTTTTCAATGGAATTGTACAAGGAGGGAGAAATTGTACCCTAAGCCTTTATGCTGGCTAAAATACATTCCTTAAGTTATTTCTAAGTCTAAAAGCTTAATATACTTTAATTCTAAAACAGCTAAAAATCATCTACAACTAATAATGAAGGACTATAGACCATAACTCAGCAAACCTGATGGCAAATGAGGCTATGAATTCACCCTTTTATCTAATTCTGGAGATTCTTAGACACGATTTATAAACTGATCACTGTGTTTCAAGATTGCAGGGAGGAATTTTGGGAAATAAAAGAAACAAGGAACATGAAAAGAGCAGAGCATGATATAAAAGAATACATACTTAGAGCTCCAGCCATTCAACGTCAATGGAATCTTACATCTACATTAAATGTGCTATAAGTTATATAAGCATAAAATTAAAAAATATCTTTGAATAAGGAGAACGATTAAAACACTTCAATTTTATTATATCCAAAGCCAAATCTCAAGTAATGGCCTGTTAAAAAAGTAAGCCCAATAATTTTGCTGCATTTAACAAAGACAGTCAGTGCTTGGTTTATTTTAATTGTTCCCCTGAAAGTATCTGAAACAAATCATTTTTTGTTTGTTTGTTTTTATGAGACAAGGTCTATTTACCCTTGGCTGTCCAGGCACTGGCTGTATAGATCATGGTGGCCTTGTCCTAACTAACATCTGCCTCCCTCTGCTTCCAAGTGCCAAATCATTGTTGTTAACCAAAGGAATCCGTTAGCCCATTTTCCAAATTTTAGTTAACAACTGTAAAAAGAAGTAATGGCAGAGCACTTCCTATTTTCACATTGTATTATAGGACTGTGCTGTAACTCCAAAGAGCCGGGAGAGTTTTTTAAATTCCTATTTTAGCTGTGATCCTCCAGTCTACCAAGTTAAGAACACAACTTCTAAAACATTATGTAATATGGAGCTTTTCAGAAACCCCAGTTTGTTAAAACAGAGGGACCACAGACACAGGTTTGGGTTTCCTTAGAATCCAGCCCTTACAGACAGCAGGAAGACTAGTGAATCTATACCCGAGTCCAAGAAGGAAAGCGGCTCTGTGTGGTTTTTTTCATTCACTTCCTGTTTCTCTTAAGGTTGTGTTCTTCTCCGTCTTGAGCTGTGAGCACTGTCAGACTTAAACGGATGAACGTTCTAACCAAACAGTTGGGGTGAGAACAAAGTGGAGACTAAGGGACAGGAGAAGAAGAAGTGAGGAGCACACTTGTCCTGCGGACTGGCTGAACTAGTTACCACTGAACTGACTCTGTTCAGGGATCTAGGTAGCAGGAGAATGACAAGTCTTTCCTTTTCCTCCACTTGACAATATATTAAATGTGTCCTCGATGACTATAGACTTTCACATCCTTTGTCACCTTAAAGGTTAACCCTTTCCTTGCCCTTCCACAGTGTAGCCAGTCTTATAACGCATCTTATCTTAAAGCTGAAGTGGGGAAAAAAATACAAAAAGGAAAAAGGGAATAGATCAGTGAGAATTCTACAAATTGACCTTAAAGTAACAGACATTACATTTTAAAAAGATATATTCTAAGATGGAAACTTTACCCCAACACCCCTTTCATACGAGAAAGCAGCCTCCTCATTTCTGTTTTTTAATCAATAGATGTGGAGCACTTCCTGTGTCTGAGACCATGCTGGTACTGTGTGCCCTTCAATATCCAGCATCAGCAGTTCTGTAAATTATCAGTGATAACTGGTTCTGACTCTTATCTACTTTAGAAACTATTCAACTTTTTATCTTGGCTTCTCTTCTCTACCCTGTCTCCTCCTCTCCCTCCTTCCCTCCTTTACCCATTTTCCTTCCATCTTTCTTTTTTTCCTAATACTTTTTCTTCAAATGTTCCAATTTTTGCTATCATTTTCTTAATCTCTAATGCAACTCTCCTAATAAACATATTTGTTGATGTTTAATGCTATTATACTTGATACACACTGTTTTATTGTTAACTAGCATTAATAATACTATTAGCTACTCATGGTATTGTCAGGTAATGTTTTATGCATCTTATATTTCCAAAACTAATTACTTCTTATTGACCATCCTTCTATTATCTTCATATTGGGCATCAAATATTCAACATAAGAATTTTAGATCAACACCAACTCAGGACACAGTATGAAACAATTCCTGGATCAGTATTTAGACATAGTTTTAGACTTTCTGAGTTAATTATCAGCTTTGATTAATTTGTCATTAGCATCAGATATCGCATAAAATAGTATATAAAATATGGTATTTATGAACCAAAAATAATGCTCCAGCAAAACACGATTTGTAACATGTAGTGGGTAGCTATTCCAGCTTTGATCTCGAAGCACTGCCCCTAGGTGGCAGCAAGTAATTGCCACATCTGCCTATGACCTGCGTGTCCTGGGGCATGGCCGAGACAAGACCCCTTAAAACCAGATTGCTGTCTGGGCTCCTCATGATTCTGGATGCTGGATTGCAGACCAAGCCAGAGTTCTCCAGAGAATCACGCTGGTCTGACTGCACCTCATCTCTCCCAGATCCTGTAACGACCCCTTATTGGTTGTAAGTTACCCCTGAAATAAACCTCTTTTAATTACCAGGTAAACTACATGGAATTGCCTCATTAATTGCCGCTATAGTGACACATTTATGTAGGAACAGTAGCCTGATGTTCTTGTAAACCCCTGGGATTTAGGCCATACACAGACACCTACATACCCAACCTTTTGTTCTCAGTTTCTGCCAAATGTCTTATGCAGCACTAGAGTGCAATGAAATGGATACATAGGGCCTGGTAGTATGAAGCATAGTGTAGACAATTCTTAATTTATAAAGTTGGAGAGTGATAATTGTGGTGTCAGAATTGTCATTTTCAAGCAAAAGGATTTAACTAGATCCTGAGAAATTTTAGATTCTTAAAATATATTATCCTCCTGTGAATATGGTTTTGATTTCATAAAACTAATATTAAAATAAAAACGCTGAATCTTCATAGTATTTAAGTACACAAGATTTAATTGTTAATTATCAAAAATGTTTCTCATTTTCATCTTTTCCCCCAAATCAATCAGTGGTTCTTACATGGGTATTAAAGCTTGAGAAGGATTAGGAAGTTGTTTTACATTAATGAAGGTATTTGATTATTTAAAAGGTAGAAGGAGATGTGATATATTGGAATATTTTGCTTTCACAGATAGAATACAGCTGAAAAGAAATTTTAATAATGTTTCAGCAATATGCACTCAAGTAACAATTCAAAGTCATAGCAAATGTTGAGAATAAGGCAGCTACATTAAGTTGAGGTTGGATACTGCAAATGAAAATTGATGTAATGTTTGGTAGTATGAAATTTATCAATAAGAGAAGTAAATCTTCCATTTTTCAACTTTTTAATTAGTTCAGATGTTTTGTTTTGGCTTGTGTTCATCAAAAGCAATGAAAGTTTTTGTCGTTATTACATTATTTTTTCTTTAAAAACACACGTTGTAATATGTTTTCAAATTTATTATCCTGTGGTTAGAGACTGTGTGTTAGAACAGTTAGTATTGTGATAAAGTACTAATAGGCATTAAAAATAGTGCATAGAAATGATAAAATCTGATTATTAGTTTACTTTCTGAAAAACTAATATTAGAACATGTGGAAGTTCATGCCTTACTCCTTATCATTAACTTAAATGTCACTTTAAGACAAGACTTTTCCCCAGACTGTCATTTATCTCTTACCTGGTAATTCTCAATAGGTACAGTTTTTGACCTCCTTTATAACATTTTTCAATGACAAAGGGCATTTTCATCAGGGGTGGTGAGGACTTCCTGGTGGCATTTAGAGAGAAGAGGCTAAAGATATAGGGATCCATTTCATACTACAAAGGATACTATCCACCAAAAAAGATTATTTGCTAAAAATATCAGTTTTGCTGAGGCTGAAAAATATCTGCTGTAGACTAGAATAGATCTCTAACATTGAGCCTGTTTTGTTGTTATTAAAAGATTAAATAGATAACTTTCGATCAGAAGTTCAAGACCCTCATAAGCAGTCCCTTACTACTAGAATTTCATCCACGTGTAACCAAAACCCTAAACTAAATAAAGAGACATATCACTTATTCATATGGTTTGGGAGGTTTTCTATAGTGTCAAATATGAGTTGCCAATGTAATCAATAAAAGTTCTCAAGTCTCCTGTGGTTTCAGGGCCCACGAACAGAAGTTAAATCCTTAACACTGGAACCTAGGCACCGGCTTAAATTTCTTAGCACTGCAACTAGGCAATGTCTACATGTTTGTGTTAGCACTAGTGGGACACTGTGCTTCTCTTCATCCAGTATTGGAAGGCAGCTCATTTTCAGTAGATACAGCTCATTAATCTTGGTCTTAGGATACATTTTGGGCTTTTGTTTGTTTGTTGGTTGGCTGGTTGTTTGATGAAAAGGCAGTAGACTATGAATGTTATCCAGGGGAGAATAGGATTCATCTAGTACTCAAATGCTAGGCTGAAAATCAGAGCAGTGATTATAGCAAAAGTTTTCAGACTACATTTGATATCATTTATGATTTTTGCACTATTAGGCATGGTGTGGTATATTGTGACGATAAATCAGTTGTAGAAAATTATTTGATGATACATTATCTGTAGAAATTCTGGAGTGTCCTTTTTTCCTTAGCCAATGTTGAATGCTTTCATGACAGCTTGATTTATCCCAAGGACGGGAGCAGACATAATCATCCATCAGTGTAGAGCAGAATTCCAGCTGCAGTTTCTTACATTTCTTACATTTAAACTATTTTATATAAGAATCATCTTGGAGACTCCAGCCAGGAAAGCAGATCATTGCCTTGTTCGACCATCACATCAGAGACTCTTACTCCTGAGACAGATGGGAACAAATACAGAGACCCACAGGTGACATTATACATAGAGTGAAAGACTTTGGAATACTCAGGCCTAAATCAGCCCCACTCCACCTCCCAACCTAGAAAGAGTTTAACCGCCAGAGGGCATGGAGGACACCGAGAAAACAAGGCTGTCTGAACCAAAATAATCAAAGCCCATATGAAATAACAGACTGGAGCAGCATGGCTTGTGCGCATCTGCACCAGGTCCTTTGCATGTATAGTATGGGTTCAAGTTCAGTGTTTTTATGGGATTCCTCAGCTGTGAATGACTGGATCTCTAATATTTATACCTTCTTTTGGTTCTTTTTCTTCTGTTTGTTGGTATTAACCAACTCTGATATGTTAGTTTTTGCTTTATCTTATCGTATTTTATTTTATTCTATTTTATCTCTTAGAAGGCTGTATGTTTCTAATGAAAGACAGAAAGGGAGTTTATCTGGACAGAGAGCTGGGGAGGAAATTGGAGGAACAGAGGAAGAGGAAACCATAATTGGGATATATTGTGTCAGAAAAAAATCTATTTTCAGTAAAAGGAGAAGATAAAAATAAAATAGAAATTATGGGAGAATAATTTAATGGAATATCATTTTTTAAATGGAATGACATTTTTTAAAAAGTCACCCAGGCAATAGTGGGTCCTAAGAATTTGAATGTCCCTTTATGCATATTTTCAGAGTCCTTAAGCCTCCTTTGATCTTCTTGTTCGTTATTTACTAATTATTATTTCTGCCTTGTTTATTTTTATAACTTTCTTTTTTTTTAATGTTTTCTTGCTTCTTTGTTTTTCACCCCTTAAGACACAGATTCATGTAGCCCATGCTGACCTTAAACTCCTCATGGGGCTGCTATTTTCTTGCCTCATCTCAGTCCAACTTCTCCAGCTAACTTTAGAGGTAAAAACCTTAAGGAAAATTGAACTGGTCAATAAGTTTCTAAATGATGACTTGGAAAAATTATAAGACATATTTAGATAAGGATGATTGATCAGTCTTAATCAAACCTAAATGCATAATATGTAGGACATAAATTGATGGAGCTTTTATTAAATAGAGAGAACATGCTTGTTTTTCCACACTCCCTCCTTAAATTTGACTGAAGTGATAATTAAATATGAAGGTTACTAATCCACAGGGAACCTTCAAAATTAAACCTGGTTGGAGTTTTAATTTTGAAAGAATCCATCATTATATCGATGCTGAATTCCTTCCACTGTTCACCCCCAGACCCTATTTTCCCGTGATCTCCGTTTCCCTATATCCTACAAAAATGCATCAGCAAATTTTAGCTCACACCTCAGCTTTTATTTTACTTTCTTTCCACCCTACCAACGATGGCCTAGCGCAATACCATCCTTCACCTACATTATTGTCACTATATAGTTACTTTTCTGGTGCCTTGTTCTTTTGTGTACAGGAAACAGTGAATTGTAAATGGAAGTTAGACTAAGCTTGTAATACAAATTACTAAATGATCTTTTTAATAAAATAAATCCGGAGCCAGATATTGGGGTGAATGCTCAAAGATCAGAGAGACAGAACAAGCCACAACCAACCTCACCTCGCCAACTCCTTAGCTGATCTTGTTTCCTCAGACTGAAAGCCTCTGAGTCCTCATCCAAATGGATCTCAGCTGAACTGCTGCTAAAAAGCCTCTAGTTCCTGGTCCTTATGCCTTACATACCTTTCTGCTTACTGCCATCACTTCCTGGGATTAAAGGCCTGTGTGCTTCCCAAGAAAAGACATGAGATCTCAAGTCCTGTGATTAAAAGCACGTGCCACCACTGCCTGGCTCTGTTTCCAGTGTGGTCTTGAACTCACAGAGATCCAGACAGATCTCTGCCTCCCAAGTGATAGGATTAAGGGTGTGTACCACCACTGTCTGGCCTCTATGTCTAATCTAGTGGTTGACTCTGTTCTCTGATCCCCAGATAAGTTTTATTTGTTAGAGCACACATAAAATATCACCACATAAGCTAGCTATTCCACAGCACTCTCTTGTGTGAGGAAACCCTACTGGTCAGGAAGCACTGACAAGTGTTTAGTGAGTGCGGCAGCCTCCATGAAACAGTTCTATTTTGTAATCTCCATCCTCCAATTCTCTAGCAGAGGATTGTTCCAGTAAGGTTTTGCCCCAAAGCCTCAAACTTCATGTTTTCTGACTGTACCTCTCTCAGACT
>CABHPH010062429.1:0-18026 GCA_902168325.1 Peromyscus nudipes
CATAAAACTAGGCAGGACAATTTTCTTTTTACTAGTTATGTGAAGAAAGTTGTTGGAATTTTGATGGGAATTACACTGAATTTGTAGTTTGATTTGGTAGTATAACTCTTTTCACAGTCTTAATTCTGCCAAACCAGGAGCATGGAAGAATACTAGACTGACTCTTCTCCATCTCTTACTCTGATAGTCTGTGTGATTACATTGGAGCCACTCAAGCATCTAAAACAATCTCTTGAATTTAAAATTCATGACTTTGATTACATCCACAAAATCCCCTTTCCAATTTCATGTAAGCCCCCTTTACTCTCCAGGAAGAAAGATATTATCTGTCTACTGTGGACTGCTAAACAAGAGTTGTTTATTTCCTTTTCTTCTTTATAATCCAAAGAAGGCAAATTGTGTTCAACTTCTCTAGGACCAGTTTTTATGTACAGCTACTTTTGAGCTTTGAGGACCAAGAGGAGAAAGGGCTGCAAATGGATCTGTGTCCTTTGCTGATCACCCTTACCCCAGGTAATGGAAGAAAAAAAACATGCTTTTCTTGTAGGAAAGTAAGCAACGGATACTTTCATAAGATGTTTAGCCGCTACTTAGAAGAGGTTTAGAGTAAAAGTACAGGTAAACCAAATAAAGAATAGCAAAATTCTTGTTTTACTTCCAGAAAAAAAGACTATAAGTTGTCAAGTAAAACTACAAATAGAACCAAATCTCTTCTTCTATTTGGAGCATGAAGAACTAAACATTGAATAAAAATGTAATCCTTGGTACTGCCAAAGCAATGAGCTTCCTGAAATAGCTCATTAAGATGTCATATCTCCTTTGGTGGGCTGCTATTTTGACATTTTTAAGCATGGAATTTGCCTTTTGTGTATTATACAGTGTCTCATCAAGGGACCAACAAAACCTTGTTACAATCAAGCGGATGTATTAGCACCATCAAAAGTAGATTCCCTTGGTTTTTCCGTCAACACTTCATATAAGTAATTAACTCCACTTTTCTAGACAGCAGGCTGGTTCTCAAAGCCAGAGATGCCCACCCACTGCTGCCTTCAGATGCTGTTTTCTGCAAATGGAACAGAGCAGATGGAAATGATGCAGGGATGGAGTATTGAAGAAAGGGAGAAAATTCAATTCAAGTGACATTTGGGTGCTGGGATTTGAGTTGGTTGTTATTTTTCAGTTTTTTACACAGACATGCTGTGTACTGCATATAAACTTAGAATATAATTGCTGGTTCAAAGTCACCTTTATGCCCCTTAGGTATAGAGAGAGTGTCATTAGTTACCCTGAAATTCTGTACAGAATGAAGATGGCACAAAGATCCTTTTTCTTTGTATCTTAGGAAATTCAAGTTTTTTTAAGAAAAGATGAGACTTCTAAAGAAGTTAGCATGTGAGTCTCATATGGTCTAAGCCCTGTCAATTTTCTTGAAGACTTTTATTTTCTGTTTTACATTTCCAATATTTTTATTATGATATATTTCACTTTATTTTTACTGTATTTAATTTACTTAAGTTTTATTTTAAAGATCTATGGATTTTGGAAATCTCTTATAAGTTTTGAAAATTCTCAGCTCTTGGACTTTCCAATACTACTTTTGTTCTATATTTTGCCTGCCATTTTACATATATTATTTTCTCCATTCCTTTAGTCTTTTATGATAGGGTTTTCTCTAACGTTTTCCTCATCACAGTTACCTTCCTGGGAGTGGTGGTGTTGGGAGAACTCTTGAGATATATTCTCAGTATATTTCAAGTACAAAATACATTGTTATTATCTGGGATTACCATATCTTGTATACTCCACCAGAATTCTCTCATAAATGCGTAATTTTTACCAGCATGTCCCCCTCTTCCTGCCCGGTGCTCCTTACCTCCCTAATATGGGTAATGACCATTATACTCTGCTACTATATATTCAGTCTTTTCTTTTACTCTTTCACTGTAGATTCATGTATAAACAAGATCCTGCAGTATTTTTTTTTTTATATATTTCTCACTTATCCTTCTGCCAAGCTAATCCATGTTGTTCACAGTACTTTGACAACTAATCCACTGGTGGGCACTTGCATTGTTTCCATGTCTTTTCTATCATAAATTAAGTTGTGATTGATATAGGACTGCAGACATCATTTCAGTTTACCAATTTCGCTTTTTGGTTCTATGAGGTAACCAGACCTTTCGAAGCTGTAGAATGGTATTTGAAATAAAACTCATGGCACTTAAATATGCTTATTGCTACTTGAAAGTTGCCTCTTCTAGTCTTAATTAGTGTTTCTATTGCTGGGATGAAGCACCAAGATCAAAAGCAGCTTGAGGAGGAAAGGGTTTATTTTGCTTACACTTCCATATGTCATTTCATCATGGAAGGCAGTTAGAACAGGAACAGGGAAGGAACCTGGAAGCATTAGCTGATGTAGAGGCTATGCCTTGCTTCTCACATTTGCTCAGCCTACTTTCTTTCCCTGCCCACATTTAGTAAACATAGATTCTTTTCTCATACAATATAAACTGATTAAATTTCCCTTTCTTCTATGTCTCCTACTTCCTCCCCACATTTTCTCCCATCTGTGTCGACCCCCTTTCTGTCTCCCATTAGACGAGAACAGGCTTCTAAGAGATAACAACAAAACATAACAAAATGAAATATAATATTATAAAATGAAAACCATCATAAAAAATGTTGGACAAACCAAGTATATAACAAAATAAAAGAGTCCCAAGAGAAAGCACAAGAATAGAGATCTACTCATTTACACATTCAGCGAATCCCATAAAACTACCAAACTGAAAGCTATAGTATGTATGCAGAGGACATGGTGAAGACCTGTGTAGGCCCTGTGCTTGCTGCTTCTGTCTCTGTGAGTTTATATGAGCTTTGCTCAGTTGTTTTAGATCACCTTGTTCTCCTAGCTTCCTTGGTCCCTTCTCTCTCTCCAACTCTTTCTGCCTCCTCTTCTGCAGGGTTCCTTATGCTCTGAAAGGAGGGGTTTAATAGTGACATCTCATTTGGAGCTGTGTGTTCCAAGGGCTTTCTCTCTCTGTAATGTCTGGTTGTGGGTCTCTGCGTTTTTCCCATCAGCTGCAGGCGGAAGCCTCTCTAATGATGGCTGAATAAGGCACTAATCTATGAATATAGGAGTCATTTTATTGGTCCTTTTTTAAGCAATAGTTTTTGGTTCTACTCAGGGTCCCTGGGATATCTAAAGCCTGGTTCTTGCTCACCCAAACAGTGTTAGGTATGGGTTCCACTCATGGAGTGGACCTTAAGTCAAATCAGACATTGATTTATTACTCCCACAAGGTTTGTGCCACTAACATATTTTGCAAGTAGGATGAGGAGGGGGTTGGGGGAACAGGGTATGATGAGAACTGAAGGATCAGCTGGGAAAGAGGAAGTGAGATGGGATTGAGGGAAGGGATGAGGGGAGAAAGAGCTAGAATGGAAGGGCATTTGAGAGGTGATATGGAAACATAGTTCAGTGGAAACATCCTATAAATTATGAAGGTGAGCCTAATGAAACCTCTTAATGATTATGGGGGAAGAACCCCTAATGACAGTCTCTTGTCACCAATCAAGCATCCAGTTCCTGGACTGAGTTTCATCCCATTGAGCTGTTTGCCAGAGGAGCCCATGGAAAGCTCCAAACAATGCAGGCTGTTGCCAAGACTGTTCTCCAAAAAACTGAGAGCAAACCCCCATTGCTGAAGACAATACCCACACAACCCATTGAACATGGATATATTGAGTGCTGTGGAATATTAGTTGAAGATGTGTTACATTCGTCTATGCTGTGGAATATTTGTTTAATGATGCAAAGATGTGCTGCATTCTTTTATGTTGCATTTGTTTAACTCTGTAAAGCTGTGTTTCTTTTGCCTGTCTAAAACACCTGATTGGTCTAATAAAGACTTGCATGATCAAAATAACTAGGCAGCAGAGAGAAATAAGCAGGGTTGGCATACATAGAGAATAAATAGGAGGAGAAATCTAGGGAAGAGAAAGAACAGCAAGGAGTAAGAAAAGGAGAAGGGAGGAGGATGCAAGGGGCCAGCCACCCAGCAACACAGCCAGTCACAGAGTAAAAAGGGAAGAAAAATATGCAGAATAAAGAAAGGTAAAAATCCCAGAAGAAACTGTAGTTAAAGAGAAATAGGATAATTTAAGTTGGAAAAGCTGGTTAGAAACAATCCAAGCTAAGACCTGACATTCATAAGTAAGAATAAGTCTCCATGTATTATTTGAGAGCTGGGTGGCAGGTCCCCAAAGAGTAAAAAAAAAATAACTACAGTTGAGCTGGTACCTACATAAATCTGTCACCCCATGTTCTAGTGTCTGTGACATGGAAAGGTACTCTGCAGGCTACCAAAACTAACCTGACCACAAAATCTTTGATCTACAATCCATCCAGCCTGCTTTCTTATAGCTCTCAGGACCTCCAACCTAGGGGTATAACCAACAACCATGGACTGGGCCCTTCCATGTACATCACAAATTAAGAAAATGCCCTACAGACTTGACTATAACCTGGACTTATAAAGACATATTCTCAAATGAGGTTCCTTTCTCTGAAGATTCTAGATTGTGTCCAGTTGACATAAAACTAGCTAATACATGTACACATTTACGTAACAACAATCAATGAAAAAAGAGGCCATAGATTTGAAAGAAAGTAAGAAGGCATCTATGAGAGGATTTGGAGAAGGTAAAAAGAATGGTGGGATGGTGTAATCATATTCAAATCTAAAAAATAAAATGAATAATTTTTCAAAAGGATATTAGCCAGGATGCTCCAGAGTGATAAAACTCAAGGATAGTGTAAACATAGGGTTTACTTCAAGAATTAGTTTCTGTGACTATTGAGGCTGAGAATTTTTTTTTTTTTTGCTTTGCTTTGTTCTGTGTTAGCTGTAGACCAGGGAAAGGTAGTGGTAAAGTGCTACTACCTGAATGGATGATGGTTATTTTCTTGTCCTAGGCTGAACAGTTTGGGGTAGATCTGTGTCCCAGCTCAACCAACCTGGCAGAAGGAGGGAAAACACAGCTTTCTACACATGTTGTTTTGTGCATGTTCTCAATAAATGGAATGATGCCCATGTGCCTTCAAGAGGTGATTCTGTTCTCTACTGTTCTGCCACCTATTTGCCGATTTATTCCAGCACTCTTTTCACAGACACATCCAGGCATCCTCAGAACAGTAGTTAATAAGATGCCTGGGAATGCTCTGGCCCAGGGAAGTTGAAATACAAGACTAACTATTAAAAACTACTTGGTAGCTTTCCAAAATATCAAGGCTGCAAAAGACCAAGACAAGCTGAGGAGCTATCCATATCCAAAGAGACAAAGAATGTGTTGCAAGATAATATATATAATCCAACATTGGATTTTGAGTATGAATTTTATTTTTTTCTACTTCGAAAGAAACTCTTAGAAAATTAGTGAAATATGAGCAAAATATGTAAATAATTGCGCTGTTTTAATGTCAATGTTGTGATTTTGATTATTTTATTCTGATCATATGAAAGAACTTATGTGTTCTTTTGTCATCAAAGATTTTTTATTATTTTATTATGTATGTATAGATAAGCAATTTTGTGTATGGTTGCCAGAGGCATCATATCTCTCCACAGCTGGAGTTAGAAGTAGTTCTTGTGTAGCTGGAGATTTCTCCAGTCACACTGGGGCCCATAGCCACTCAGACCCAAGTAAACACCAGAGACTTATATTACTTATAAACTGTATGGCCGTGGCAGGATTCTAGCTATTTAGTTCTTATATCTTAAATTAACCCATTTCTATTAATCTATAAGTTGCCATGTGGCTTGTGGCTTACTGGTACTTTACATCTTGTTTCTCATGGTAGCAGTGCTGGAAGCATCTCCTGACTCAGCCTTCCACTTCCCAGAATTCTCCTCTCTTCTTATCCTGCCTATACTATACTTCCTGCTTGGCTACTGGACAATCAGCATTTTATTTATCAATCAATCAGAGCAACATATTTACAGAATACAGAAAGACATCTCCAGCAGTTTTCCGTTTCTTTTTAATTTTGCCAAATACAAATAGACTAGATATTATAAATAGACTAGATAATATAACTGTAATTCTCGCTTGATAATTGTTTTGTTATATGTAATTTTACTATGTTAAAGTTAAAACCTTCCTTTTTGAAAAAAAGAAAAGGGGAAGTGCTGGGGATGTCTTTCTGTTTGCTGTAAAGTATGTTCTCAATAAATGGAAAACTTATAGATTTATAGAAATGGGTTAATTTAAGATATAAGAACTAGATAGCTAGAATCCTGCCACGGCCATACAGTTTGTAAGTAATATAAGTCTTTGTGTGTTTATTTGGGTCTGAGCAGCTGTGGGCCTGGGCAGGACTGGAGAAATCTCCAGCTTCATTCCTCTCCTATGTGGATGCTGGGAACTGAGCTCAGGTCTTCTCAAGGAGCAATACATGCACTTAACCATTGAGCCGTCACTCCAGCCCCTGCTCCTTTGTGTTTAAAGGTGCTTTCCCTAAGCACCCTCTTTCCCTATTAATTCCTGCTTTTAAACCTATATTGAAACCTTTCCTTAATAAACTCCAACTTTGCTCCATAAACATACAAAGTACACAAACATTTAGGAATAAAGAGGCATCAGTTTGCAATTTAAGCCCACATGCCTTACAAAAATAATGTTAAAGTAATATCCATTGGTATGTAGACATAAATAAATAATGTCATTATTTATTAGTTCTCATCTCTTCTGTATCAATCTCCATCTTTCCTACTCACCCAGTTTTTTGTCCTCTTTGATATACAAGAGGCCACACTCTTCAAGGAAACATCTTTTAACAATTGCAGAAGTCCTCTTGAAATGGAGCTGGAATTAGGGGTTCTTTGAGCCATTTTACTGCTTTTGTGTCAGTCAATTACTTTCCAATACAATTCTACAGAGCAAATGGTAAGGTTCCCAGAATGAGATGTACATCTGATGGAAAAGTAGGAGGATTAAGTGAAAGGGGAGAGGAAAGAATATTTGATGAGTCTGCTATTCAGTACATAATCATTCGTCACTCTTCGTGTCACTGTGTCACAGGACAAGAGTGCAGCAGTGAACACAGGGAGGAGAGGTGTCTGTCTATGTGGATCTCATATGCCAGAGGAGTGGTTCTCAAACTTCCTAATCCTGCAACCCTTTAATGCAGTCCCTCATGTTGCTGTGACCCCAATCATAAAATTAATTTTGTTGCTACTTCGTAACTGTCATTTTGCTCCTGCTATGAATTGTAATGTAAATATCTGCATTTTCTGATGGTCTTAGGTGACCCCTGTGAAAGGGATTTTGGCCCCCAAGGGGGTTATGAGCCACAGGTTGAGAACCACTGTCTTAGAGGGAGGAAATAAACCACAACACAAATGTACTACTAAGATCACTTCTAGAAGACCTGCTTGGAGTTGATTTTGTTGCTTCAACCTGTAATTAATTTTCACCTAAACCTCAGCCTTGGTGGTAGATATGGAGGAAAGTAAATGGATTTGGTGAATTATTTAGTAAATAAAACAGTCACAGATCAATTTACTGGTGTGTGTAGCGGGTATTATCAAGGATTGTTGAAGGACTATTGGTTCCCATCTTTTGGTACTTCTCAAATATTCAATCATCAAAATGAACATAGTACTATAGCATTTAAGCTGAAATTATATATATATATATATATATATATATGTGTGTGTGTGTGTCTGTGTCTGTGTCTGTGTGTCTGTATATATTTGCTTCTGCTCCAAAGAAACTTTAAGTAAGTTAGACTAGTGATTAAGTAAAATTTGAGATCAGTTGCTATTCACTAAACAGTCTACCACAATGCTCTTTTATTAGTTAGTTTAATTTATTTCTTTTAATGCCATTTTAAAATACACAGTCCACTCAATTTTAAGCTCTCGTTTCTCAAATGTCTACCTCTTTTCTCATATCTACCTACCACTGAAATCTACGGGCCTATGAGGCCATGTTTATACAAACCACCACACCTTCTAACAGAGAGACTTATGTGGAGTGTGTATCTATCAACAGAATTCACTTTCTTATGACAAAAAATGAGGTATTTATAATTGCAATGGTTCTTTAAGGCATCTCTCTTCCATGTGGTACCTCAGCAATTCATAGACTCCATTCTCCTATGGTTGCTTTGACATTGGGAAGTATGTGAGAGAGTCACATACTTGTTCTCAGACACCACAGTGACATATATCCCTTCAGCTCCTAGACCTATTCACACAGTGACACTTAATTACAATGTGACTATGGAGTTGGAGAGCACATGGGTATTTCATCAAGAACTACAGAAAAAAAGGTTAATAGACAAAATTTCTATTAACTTGTAATACTATTTAGTTGTAATACTATTTAGTCGTGAAACAAAATATACTTTTATTCTGTTTAGCAACCCAAAGAACCTTCACCCATGTCTTATGGAAGCAATTTAAAAACCATACCCAGTTATTACACTGAATTCAGGATCCAGGATCTGAGGGATGGAGCATTGCAGTCTGCGAATTGTCGCCAGCAATGAAGCCTTCTGTTATCTATGAACCAAACATATGGTGAATATTGGGAAATAAGCCCTGGTAGACATGGAATCCTCTTCCTTCTTCCTGCTTTCATCATGGTGAGATCCAAACATTGCTTGAGTTTTGGGGAAATGCTGTGGATATCACTCTGTATCAATAAAGCGCTGATTGGCCGGTAGCCAGACAGGAAGTATAGGCGGGACTAACAGAGAGGAGAATTGAGGGAACAGGAAGGTAGAGGGGAGACTGGCTGGAGCCGCGGCCAGGAGAAGGAAGATGTAAGGTACCGGTAACCCACGAGCCACGTGGCAAAGTAGAGATTAATAGAAATGGGCTAAATATAAGAGTAAGAGCTAGACAATGATAGGCCTGAGCTAATGGCCAAGCAGTTTAAATAATGTAAGCGTCTGTGTGTTTATTTTATAAGTGGGCTCGGGGACTGGCGGGACTTGGGAGCTGGAGACTGGCGGGTGGCGGAGATTTGTCCTGACTGTGGGCACGGCAGGAAAACTCTAGCTACAGGGAAATGCTAAGTTTAGTTTAGTTCAAGTTTATTTGCTTAGTTAGCACAAATTTCTTAAAACCTCTCACATTTCTCATCTATCTGTTTCTAGCTACTTAACTATGGCACTGACCACATTTCTTCTTAAGAGTTTTTACAGTCCTTGTTTTATTATATACTTTTCACAAAGCTTCATTTTCTTAACTTAATGAGGTTCTTTTGATGATGCTAGCCTTCAGTTAAGGAGTTACTATTTTGTTGACAACATTAGAGGAGTTCCTTTTGGTTGTACTCAGCACAGAGTTTGTTAGTAAATATAAGACCTTGCTTAGTTCTGATGTGATCTAATCCATGGAAGTAGTGCCCGTGATAATCACCCATCCCTCACCCTACTACAGTCAGAGTGGTGTCTGATTTTAATTACATGTAGGTGAGACTGAACAGCATAAGGTCTGAGTCATTCATTCTATAGGATGGCAAACATACACTGTGGTGATAGTTTATTTGTGCTCTAACAAATTAAGCTTGCTTGGGGATCAGAGGACAAAGCCAGCCACTATATGAAACATAGAGGTCAGGTAGTGGTAGCACATGCCTTTAATCCTAGCATGCAGGAGGCAGAGATTCATCTGGATTTCTGTGAGTTCAAGGCCATACTGGGGACAGAGTCAGGCATGGTGGCACACGCCTTTAATCCCAGCACTAGTTAACCATAGAGGTCTGGAGATCTGTGCAGATAGACAAGAAGTGATAGAGCTGGGCAGAGAGAGAGGAAGTAAGATGGCAGGGCACAAGAAGGTATATAAGGCTTGAATATATAGGAAGTAGCTCTCTTGGGCTGAGGATTTCCTAGTGGTAAAAACTTGTGGCTGGCTTTTTCTATTCCTCTGATCTTTCAGCTTTCACTTCAATATCTGGCTCTGGGTATTTTTTTTATTAAGACCTTTTAAGATTTTGCTACATTAGGCACCCAACATTTGTGACATGAATTCATGAAAAAGCCACTTGCCTGTGGCCTTGCAGTCCCTAGCTGAGGCCTAAGCTGTACATGGATAGTTGTGGTGGCGCACACTGGTGGGATTTACTGAAGGAGGCAGAGCCGGGAGGATCCCAAGTTGGAGGTCAGCCTGGGAGGCTTGCTGAGGAGATACTGCAGCTGGGGCTGGGCTGGGCCTCAAAAAGTAGTGGCAGGACCATGGAGGAGGCAGCTGCTGCTCTGCTTAGCCAGCTGCTTCTCATCTTGTTGGTGGAGGTGGAGACATTGCTGCTGGAGATGAAGGTTTACTGCTGCTTGTTCAGAGAACAATTGCTAGGACCATTGTGTTACAAGAAAGCATTGGCAAAGGTCCGTTTGGAGAGGTTTGGCGAGGCAAGTGGTGGGAGAGGTTGTTGTGAAGATATTCTCTTCTAGGGAAGAACGTTCGTGGTCCTGACAGGCAGAGATTTATCAGACTGTGATGTTACGCCATGAAAACATCCTAGGATTTATAGCAGCAGACAACAAAGACAATGGCACATGAACTCACCTATGGCTGGTGTCCGATTACCATGAGCATGGATCCCTTTTTAATTACAAGAATAGATACACTGTTACAGTGGAAGGGATGATCAAACTCCTCTGTCCATGGAAAGTTGTCTTGCCCATCTTCACATGGAGATGGTTGGTACCCAAGGAGAGCCAGCTATTGCTCACAGAGATTTGAAATTAAAGAATATCTTGGTGAAGAAGAATGGAACCTGTTGTATTGCAAACTTGGGACTGGCTGTGAGACATGGTTCTGCCACAGATACAATTGATATTGCTCTAAACCACAGAGTAGGCACAAAAAATTTTCTGCAGGGAACCATGACCATGTCTAACAGCAACTTTGAAGTCTCCAAAAAAGATGACAGGGCCCCACAATGATGATTCCATCATGACAATGATAACACCACCAAGCTGACAAACACCACCCAAAGATTGGCTTTAGACTACAAACTGCTCAGGATAATTTCAAGATGGCTAGTTGATATAATCTAGCCTCACAGACCACTCAAGCAAGGACTTGAGACAAGCCTTGCATTTTCCCGTTATGTAGAGACTGGACAACAAATGATATAGCTAACTCTTCCAGAACCTGATAATTAATCCAACAATTTTTCTTTTCAGGATCCCCTAAAGATGCCTTTGCCCCCAGACAGCAAGAAGTAATTTAAAGAAAACAACACCCACATTCTCAAGAGGTAGGGTGGGTGATTTTTGGTTATTCAAGGGGTTATGGATAATTGTCATTGTTTAGGATAGTCGGTTACAAGTTGTTAATTGTTAGTAGGAAAAAAAGCTAAACAAAGGAAATTAGATTCAAGGTTCTTGTTTGAAAAAAAAGAAAGAATAGAAAAAGAAAAAAAGAGGATATAGATAAGAGGTAGATTATTGAATCTACTCTGAAAAAAAGATATAGAAATAATAGAATAAAAGGGTAGATTATTGAATCTAGTCTGAAAAGAAAAAAGAGAGGATGTAGATATGTTAAGATAAAAAGTAGATTATTGAATCTATTTTTAAAAGGCAACTATTAGTTTTAAATATTATACATTGGATTGGATTTTTGTACATTGTATATAAATTATTTATATTGATACAAATTTGAGATTGATTTTGTTAGAAAATACTGTACATATATTTCTAATCTTGTCCAAGGCATTATACCTATACAGTTCATTTAACAATGTAGTGCAATTTGTCCTTGAAAGTTATTATTAACAACTATTTAGGATAATAAAGAAATGTAAGTCAGTAGTTAGTCATTACAATTGAACTTGTAGTCATATTAGGTATGTTTTCAAGGTCAAATAGAGATATATTTTAGATAAACAGGTAATCTTCAAACACCAGAGATTTATGGAATATGGCATTTAAGATGTTTTAATAGTATAGAATTTTTTCGTTCGTTCGTTCGTTCGTTCGTTCGTTCCTTCCTTCCTTCCTTCCTTCCTTCTTTCCTTTCTTTCTTTCTTTCTTTCTTTCTGTCGCTCACTCCCACATCCGAACTGACCCACTATCTTTCTTTCTTTCTTTCTTCCTTCCTTTCTTTCTTTTTTTTGAGATAGGGGTTTTGATGTGTAGTTTTTTGGTGTCTGTCCTGGATCTCACTCTGTAGACCACACTGGCCTTGAACTCACAGATATCCACCTGACTCTGCCTCCTGAGTGCTGGGATTAACGACATGCACCACTGCTGCCCTTTTTCTTCTTCTTCTTTTTTAAAAATTAATTAATTAATTAATTAATTAATTATTATTATTATTTTTAAAAGATTTATTTATTTATTGTTACTATTATTATTAACAACTCTGAGATAGGTCTGCTCCTGGCAGCACCAATCTACATGAGAGAACATGATGAGCATTGAAGAAACTATGGAGTTTACTTATGGAGTTTACTTTCTTTTGGCAAAAGTTAGCTACTGGGCAAGAAAGTGCCCTTGCCTCGACTGTTGACAGCATGCTGTCCAAAGTGGACAAGCAGAACACAAAAGAAAGGACTGCTGATCCTTGCCAAGACAAGGTAGGAAAGCTCTTTGGAAAATCCTGCTTCATAGATGAGTCTGTCAGATATGCTAGGTCTGTAGGCTGAAGATGGATGCCCCAACCTTGCAGAGAAACCTCAGGTGACTGTCCAGGCAGCTGACTGCTTCTGTCATTCCCCACATTTTTTGGAAGTCGTTTGTTTGCACTTCCTGTTTAACTAGGTAATATTATTTCCTTCTCGGGTCTCTGAGGGAGTTGAAGATTAGATAGTTATAGTTACAGTTTTCCTTGTTAACAAATTCAGGAAAGAAACTCACTAAAGAGATATAACGTGTATAAGTTTGAAAGACATCAAAAGATAGTTTTGTGTTGGTAATACAAGTTAGGATAGAAAGTGAATTAGGTACAACATTTTGGACTCACCAAAATAGGATAAATAATGGGGTTTTTTTGAATTTGTCAAATGTTAATAGACTGGACATTGTTAATGTAATTCTTGACTGTATATATTGTATATGCTTATTGTATATAATTTTTCTTATATTAGTTATAACCTTCTTTTATTATTTTAGACCAAAAAAGGAAATGTGGTAATAGTTTATTGCCTTTAATCCTAGCATTCAGGAGGCAGAGATTCAACCGTATCTCTGTGAGTTCAAGGCCACACTGGGAACAAAGCCAGGCATGGTGGCACACGCCTTTAATCCCAGCACTAGTTAACCATAGAGGTCTAGAGGTCTATGAAGACAGGCAGGAAGTGATAGAGCTGGGCAGAAAGAGGAGGTGATGTAGCTGGGCAGAGAGAAGAAGTTAGGTGGCAGGGCACAGAAAGATGTATAAGACATGAATATATAGGAAGTAGCTCTCTCGGGATGAGGATTTCCTAGTGGTAAGAACTTGTGGCTGGCTTTTTCTATTTTTCTGATCTTTCAGCTTTCACCTCAATATCTGGCTCCAGGTTTTTTATTAATAAGACCGTCTAGCGATTCATGTTACAATACACCATGTCCTCACATTGCTGGGGAGGTTTAGGTGACTTTCTCAAAACAGCAAAATCCCACAAAAAACACAACTTTGAACTAGGAGGATAGTATAGGTGGGGTAAAAAGAGGATAAACTGCAGGCACATTTCAAGGTAAATCAGCACTAAGTATCAAGTGATCTGTGTTATGACATAGATTAAAAGGGAAATTAGAGTTTCCATGACTTCCTATTTGGTAAATAAGGATGTGGCTTATACAAGAGTAAATAGAGTGGAAGATGGAATATACATTTATTTTACTCTTTGCCCATAACCCAATAAACAGCTACAGATATTTTAAAAAGAATACATCTGTAGTATGTGAAACAGGAAAGAGAGAGATAGTCTAGAAAGGCACAATTAACTAAATATGCCTGAGATAGTAATATTCTGAATTCATAAAGAACTGAGAATGCTCATATAAACAGTAGAATCCTTACTTGGAAGAAAAGCTGCGATATCTATGTAATTAGAGTTTAGAGAAGGATATTTAGCAAGGTGGTGACAGTCACATCCTTATTTAACAAATGGAAAAATCAAGAATAGATAAATATAACCATAGCAATTTATATAGAAATAAAGTTATTCATAAATTCCAGAGAATCTTCTGAATGAAATGATGAATTTAAAATCAACAATTTGTATAGATATATAAGATCTGTAGATTTTGTAGGAGTTAATTAAGAAAAGTTGTAGTCATTGTATTTGGGGAGAGGCTGGAGGTTAATGAGGGTGGACAACCTTGGGACTTACAAGGCAATTAGTATCGTTTGACTTTTAAAACCGTGTGTATATATTACTGTGAGAATATGGATAATTAAGAGGATTTCATAAAGCTTTACATTTTTTTTAGTTCCTTAAACATTATAAGTATGACTAGAAGTGGAAACCATCCAGGGGAAGAGCAAGCCATGTCTGTGTCATCTTTTGACTGGTGGCAGCCATAAGTCATAGCTGTGTCTAATTTTATTAGTTCTTCTGAACAGTCACTTTGCTTGTCTGAATTAGTTTCTGTTCCAACTGAAGTCTCCACTAACCTAGAAAAGTGCTATGATGTGGTCATGGCAATTTAGCACCAATGCAGTGCTGACTTCTTGGCATCATGTCATGAATGGTAAATTAAACATATTAAAAACAAGGCAGGCAGCATTGCCCAGTGATTAACCATGGCAACTGTCAGGAATTAGGCTGAGGTCTGAATGTAAGAGAGGAGGGATGTTTCTGTATGTCAATGAGAGAGAATGTGGAACAGCGTGTGTATAGGCTAACGTGAAAGCATACTAATGGGAGTGACAGTAATGAGATTATATGTATTATAAGCACTGACAATTATGCTCTCATTACTAAAATACACAAAGGGAAATGAGCACAATTATGTTGCAGACACTATGGGATGGTGAACTTATTATGCCATTCTCACTGTATCTATAAAAGTTTGCTGCTAAGTTTCATACATTATGTGTGTAAATTTAATATTTTTCCTTTCTATAGCCCCATGAGATTTGAGAAAACTAATATTGGAAGAAGTTATCCCAGAAATAATTTTCTAGGAGCCATCTGGTTCTGTTTTTTTTCGCCTTAATTCCTTAGAGAATTTGAATGAGATATGAACGGTGGGAGAGTGAAGGGCTTCCAAGCCCCTCCAGTCAATATAGTGGTTGTCTTTATATAACAATGCCATTCAACTTAGACAAAGCAGTGTGGAATTCACTGGGCTTTTTAGACTTTGTTATTTAGAGTTTAAGACCCTAAGAGATGAAGTGGCTTGCCTGAGGTCAAACTGATCTAGAAGGAGAATCAAGCACCTGACTACGGTGTATGCTTCTGATATGGCACTCTATTTTACTGATTCAATTACAAATGGCTTTGGGCAAGAGCATGCTTTATCTATGTTGACCAACACAGGGAAGGACTGTTCTGATATTACAGAAGCTGGAAGTTTAAATTATTCTAGGACACCAGATGAGCTACACTGTATAACCTGGGGAATGATCCACAAAACCATACTTCAAATTTTTCAGTGTTCATTTATGTTTCACATTTTTATTCTAATGATAGTTTTATTTTTTCCTTTTATTAAACACAGATTCTTTTCTCATACAATATTATCTGAATATTCATTCCCTCTACCCCTCCCAGTTTCTTCCCATCTCTTCTTCCATCTGGATCTGCTCCCTATCTGTCTCTCATTAGACAAGAACAGGGTTCTAGGAGATAACAACAAAACATAACAAAAAACATAGTAAGATAAAATGAAAACCATCATATTGAAGTTGGGTATGAAGCCAAGAGAGAAATAAAAGAGCCCCAAGAGAAGGCACACAAATCATAGATTCACTCATTTGCACATTCAGGAGTCCCATAAAAATGCTAAACTGAAAGCTGTAGTACGTATGCAAAGGACCTGGTTCAGACCCATGCAAGCCCTGTGCATGCTGCTTCAGTCTCTGTGAGTTCATATGAGCTTTCCTCAGTTGTCTTAGAGGACCTTGTTCTCCTGGTGTCCTTGGTCCCCTCTGACTTACCCCTACTCTTGCCTCCTCCTCTGAAGGGTTCACTGAGCTTTGAGGAGAGAGACTTGATGGTGACATCTCACAGCTGTGTGTTCTGAGCCCCCCAACTGCCCCCAGTTCAATGTCTGGCTGGGTGGTTTTGAACTTACAGAGATCCAGATGGATCTCTGCCTCCCAAGTGCTAGGATTAAAGGTATGTGCCACCACTGCCTGGATTACATGAGATTCATTCAGTCTAGGAGAGAAACAGAGCCAGACAATGGTGACACACACCTTTAATCCCAGTACTTAGGAGTCACACACCTTTAATCCCAGCACTTGAGATCTCATGCCTTTGCTACCAGTATTTGGGAAGCATACACACCATTAATCCCAGCACTAGGAAGGAAGTGATGGCTGAGTGGAGAAAGCTATATAAGGTGTGAAGAGACAGGAACTAAGGCCTTTTGGTTAGAGGCCTTTCAGCTGAGGACTCAGAGACATTCAGTCAGAGGATTCATGAAGTTTGCAAGGTGAGAAGTGGCTGTGGCTTATTCTTTTGTCTCTCTGATATTTCAGCATTTACTCCAACATCTGGTACCAGGTTTCTATTAAAAGACCATTTAGCAATTCATGCAACACCATCATATTGAAGTAGGACAAGGCAAACTGACTGAAGGAAAAGAACCCAAGAGAAGGAACAAGAATCTTAGATCCACTTATTTGTTCACACATTCAAGAGTCCCATAAAAATAGTAAACTGAAAGCTATAATATATATGCACAGGTCCCGGTGCAGATCCATGTAGGCCCTGTTCTTGCTGCTTCAGTCTCTGTGAACTCTCTGCCATCTTGGTGCCTGTGGAGGCCTTCCTGGAACAGGACTTCTAAAGGGTAAATATGTCTGGAAGGCTGTAGTGCAAGACCATTTTTAGCTGGCTGTAAGCAAGGTCTCCAGAACCAAAGAGAGCACATGGCTCTTCTTAAAATTGAAGGTGTTTTTGCCCAAGCTGAAACTGAATTCTACTAGACAAGATTTGTGCTTTTATGTGTATAAAGCAAAATCAACACAGTAACCCCTGGAGGCAAACAAAACAAAACCAGAGTAATCTGGGAAATGGTAACTTGGCCCGTGGAAACAGTGGGAGAGTTCATGCCAAATTTCAAAGCAACTTTCCTACTTGTCATTTTCTGATTATGTAAATGAATATGTGTGTGCATATGAGTGTAAATCCCCACAGACTTTAGAAGAGAGTGTCAGAGTCTCTGGAGTTATAGGTGGTTGTAAGACCTGACATTGAGTCCTGGGAATTGAATTCCAGTCCTCTGTAAGAACTGTAAGTACTCTTAAACCAGTGAGACATCCTTCCAGGCCCCATAGTTTCAGTTTTGAAGAATGAATTTATTAAATATGTAGAAAGCCAAAGTGAAAATCATTGAAAGATGGCAAAACGTCCAAGTCCTGTATTCAGAACATCTAGCAGAAATTGACTGGGGAGGTCCTTTTAATGCACTCACCTGGAGCTGTCAATAGAGAGTCCCAGGTAGAGCATGGAATTCCCCTGGGGTGAGGATTCCAAGTAAAAAGAACAAAGACAGATAGATAACATCATCAAACAACATCCAGCAGAAGTCCTGTTGAGACAGCCTGCTGGAGTTCTCATTGAGGGAGCCCAGATATCTGCTCTGATAAGGCTTCCAAGTAAAAGAACAAGTAGCAAGAGGTAGAGATAGCCTGTGTTTACAGATTCCATTGGAAACTGACTGGGGAAGCTGAGCAAACTGAAATTCCCATTTGAATTTTGCTCTCTGTGGATGAACTCCCCAGAACTGAACTTCTGGCTTCTCTTTCCCATTGCAGGCTTGCTTAATATCATGGGATAAACAATAATAATGCCTGTTGGAAGTGATTGACACTCCAGCTGTTCTGAAGGATGCAATATCTTTT